>OVAF01000137.1:0-66285 GCA_900406245.1 Odontarrhena argentea | reverse complement strand
TTTGTTTAAAAAAAAAAAAAAAAAAAAAAAAAAATTGGAGAAAAACGGAAGTGAAAACACGTATAAAAAGTGATGTTGGCTTGAGAGTGATTTTATTTAGCCTTGGGGTCTAAGGATGGGAAGTAAAATGTATGTTTTTGTTTGTGAATCCAAAATTAGAATATCCAATAATTATTTCCCCGCTAAAGTATCTAGTTAGGGGTATATTCAATCTAACATTTTTGGTCTGAAATTAACTTATCTTAATTTATAAGAAACAAAAAGAGTAATTGTCTCATATACCCACTTTCTTATACCCAAATTCATATATATATATATATCCATTTTTGTTAATCACATATACCTATTTTCCATCTATAATTAATTTAAGGTATTAAAATTTAAAATTTAAGGTTGAAACTTTGTAGGATTGGAGTTTAGTTTTTAAAAGGTATTTAGGTTTAAGTTTTAAGGTTTTAGGGTTTATATTTTAGAGGAGTAGGGTTAAAAACGTTTTTTTGGGTTTAGAAGTTTAGGGTTTAGAATCTACCCTATAAAATATTACTCCCTCCGTTCCACAAAGATAATTTTTCTAGAAAAAAATTACGTTCCATAAAGATGGATTTTCTCACATTCCAATGCATAATTGGTAATTCCAAGACGTAATAATTGCGTTTTAAGCAACACTATTGGTGTAGATTTATTGAAAAATGTGAAATACCGAAAAACTGTGTAATATTAATTGTTTTCTTAATCTGTGTGAAATCCCTCGGAAAATTATCTTTATGGAACGGAGGGAGTATAAAACATTTGAAAATATTAAAAATATTAATTTGGATAAAGATTTATATATATTTTTTAATAAACAATAAAAAATAGGTATATATGATTAAAAAAGTGGGTATTTGTGATTATGAGTATTAGATTGTGGGTATTCCGAAAAGAAAAAAATTTCGACCGAGTCAAAAGTTCATCAATTAGTTTTGGGTTGTTATCTTATTGGACTTATGACATCTAATGGGCCGGATGTAGTCGAGTAGAAAACAAACCGGGTCGGGTTGACACCAAATCGAACCCGTCCCCTGTAATTGTGTCTCGTCGAAGCTCAGTCCTCTGGTTTATACGATTGCGACTACTGACGAAAAACGATGGCGAGTAAGCAGATCGGCGGCGATAGCGGTTTACCGGAAAATCTCGCCGGGATGACCAAAAGTCAGCTCTACGATATTATGTCTCAAATGAAGGTTTTGTTATCTCTTTGCTCTACTCGATTAACGGCCACAACTCTTTTTCGAGAGCCTTAATCCCTTATAAAGAACGTCTTGTTCCAATACTGATTTTGATCGATTGAATCTGATGACGCAGACGCTGATTGATCAAAACCACCAACAAGCGAGAGACGTTCTGATTCGAAACCCTCTTTTAACGAAGGCCCTTTTCCAGGTGTTTTTCCCAACCCGGAATTTTCTTACTTGAGTGTTTTGTTCGGACTTTTGAGGTTTTGGTATTGTTGTACTAGAAATTGGTTAAAAATCAGTGTTTCTAGACATGAACTATGCTTAGGTTATGTACCGGAACTTCGTTTTTTGGATAGATTTCAGACTTGTATAACATGATGTTAATGTTATATATGTGGAATGTTAGGCACAAATCATGCTCGGAATGGTTCAGCCTCCTCAAGTGGTATTTGCTTACTTCTTTCATTAACAATTTTCATTTCATGAGTATTACATTTACGACTTTACTTATCTAGATTCCGAAAGTTGAGCCGCAACAACCTCATCAGTCTGTTCCACCAAAGCCAAACGTTCAACCTCATATGTCTTCTGTTCAAGGCGGGGGAGAGCCAGCAGCTACAATGCAGCAGCAAGCCCCGGTTAGAAAACATCCAGTGCCACAACCATTGCCTATGCCTCCGCCTCCTCCTCAATCTGCAAACAATAATACTCTGTCACAGCCTCGTTTTTCGCATCCCCAGCGTCAGGGGCCTCTGAATCCTTCCGTAAATTCTTTGTCTCATCCACAATCCTCTCAAGTTCAGAGCGCGCCTCCTCCGGTTCCTCTTCATCCAACATCCCAGCAACAGCCTAGACCATATCATCATCTTGATATACCAGCTTCCTCAACTCAGTTGCAACAACAATCAATGCACTCAGATGGAGGTCCTCATTCTAGGCCATATCATCATCAATTTGGACCAGCCCACACGGGTCCAAACGCTGGCTTTCAGCACCATGGTGCACCTCCTCAGCATCATTCTCAACCCATGTATCATGTGAGCCAGAGTCCAAAGTAGCCATTGTCGGTTTTATTTTGTTTCCCTCACTGTGATTTTTGTTTTTAACTGACTAGAGCTTGTTAATTTACAGTCAGGCAACAGACCCCCTGCTTCTGGTGGACCTCAGTTCCCGCAGGGACAGCCACATATGCCTAGTCAGTCAGTATATCAGGTATTTATACTCTTACAACCTTATATCCCTAGGCCATATATGGTGGTGTTGCTTGCTGACTATGAAAGCATGTTGCTTTATCATTTGTGCTTTCTCCCGAGCAACATATTTTCAGTGAGGATTCATTCCATTACTATTCTTAATCAGATATGGAATATTTTTTACCTCTGGCAATAATTATTTTCATCTTTGTTCAGTATCATCATGTCTTTAGTTCTGATTGCATTAAAATTATGTTTTAGTTTAACATAATAAATAGACTAAACGGAAACTTTGCAGGTATTAGTTTTGTTTTTGGGTCCCACTGCTTGTAATCTTCTCTATTGTTTCAGGGAGCAGGTCAATATCGTGGAGACTACAACAATAACCAAATAGGAGGTCCGATGGCTGCAGACAGAGGTCCTTGGATGGCTGGTCAATCAGAGAGCCCAAACATTACTCATCTCCCAGGCTTAGGACCCGTGCCTCCACCAAGCCAAGTTGGACCTGGAGGCAGCCAACCACCTCGCTCTGCACCGGTAAACTACCTTTCCCTGTTTAAAAAGACATGGCTACTTTACTGCTGATACTTCTAGGATATATATATATTCCTGCTAATGATTGCGTAGTTGTAGATCATTTTGTCTCAACATTCCTTTTCCAGTAGATGTTATAGTTGGAATTGGAAATGAAAATTGCTGTGATTACAGAACAAAGAGCTTTTGTGTCTTTTTTATTATGATTGTGTTTTTCTTATTTGTGCAGATATCTGCAGACACAGAGAAGCAGTTGCTTCAACAGGTGATGAGCCTGACGCAAGAGCAGATCAATCTGCTGCCACCAGAACAGAGAAATCAAGTACTTCAGCTTCAACAGATTCTCCGACAGTGAAGCCTCATTGTATACGATCGCTTGGTCTCTCCATATTAGAATTTAGAAGAGACAATGTTTTGGCTTTGAATGTAAGGTCGGAGACAAGTTTGGGATATTCTGTAAAAAAAAAAAAAATGCAATTAGAATTTTAAGAACAAGTTATATTATCACCTTAACTTAGGTCATAATCTCCTGGATATTATGTGTTCGGTAACAGTTTATTCCGACTTTCAAACTTTCAAAGTTCAGTTACAAGTTTTCTTAAGCAAAAGAGGAGAACGTCAGTCCATGTTACATATTTATATTAACCACAAATATCATTATTTAGGCACGTATTTTTGTATATTTCCCTTTCAGTTTCTCTAACTTTAGACTTTTTATTTTTTGGCGCATTTCTTAGCTTTGATATACGGATGAAAGATTGTGTACATGGATTATGTGGTTTTAAAAAAAAAACAAGAATAAAAGAAATTGCGAGTGTATAACGGGAACCTGCGAAACATGATGTCGTTGAAATATTTGTTGCTCAATATTCGGCCTACAAGGAAAATACACCATAAACATGAGGTAAAATAATACAGTAAAACCTCTATAGTTTATTACCCCGATAAATTAATAATCTCTCTAAAATAACAAAATTTTCCGGTTTCGAATTGGGTCAATGTGAAAATTAACAAAATTCGATAAGATAATAAGATAACCATTTTTTTTAGAAACTCCAATGTCAAATATATATGGTCCCAATTATATATATCATAAATTAATAATCATATAAAGTATACTTCTATAACTAAGATCATATGCCAAAATATGATTACATTGTTGCTTATTTTTACTTATAATTGAGATCTCCTTAAAGTTTATCCTTAATTTACTTACTACATAAAAATAAATTACATTTTCTTTTTCGATATGAATTCAAGGCTCATAAAAAGTTGTAGATATGATTATAGTCTTTATGCATGATATTGTTTTAATTTGAACATCAACATTAATGATATTTGTTATTTTTTCGTGTAAACTTTGAGCTTATGAACATTTATCATTTTCATTTTTATTATCCAATATGTTATTAAAATCACATATATTACGAAATCTAAGCTTAATAATCACAACTTTGCATATATGAATTTATTTTTATAAATTTTCTTAATATAATTTCATTGGAGTTTTTCTTTTTTGAAATTTTTTAAAACTAATCAGTTTCTATAAATTAATAAATATTAATCCATCGATAAATTAATGTCTCTCTAAATTAATAAATTTTCAAAATCCTAATATTTTTTAATTTATAGAGGCTTTACTGTATAGAAATTATAACTACTAATTATTATGAGTTGGCGAGTAAAAAACTTTTGGAAAATTTAGACCTGATCTTTAGAATAGATTGACCTACAGACATAAGAATTACATTCTAGTTCTTGGTGTCCAGGATTTTAGACATAGTCTCTTAGTTCTACATTCAGAATTTGAAGTTGTCTTCTTGCCGAGACCAAACATCTTTAAGAAGAATTTAGTCTTCCAAGCTTTCAAAACTAATAGTTCAAAAATAGTTAATATCATCATCATTTTAGAGGGATGACTGATATTTTCTAATCTTTTCGATGAATTTGGTGGATTTAGTGTTAGATATCTTTGCTTTCCATCAAATTTAATTCATCAACTACTTATGGAATAATTCAGCATAGTTAGATATGTCGTAATAGTCGATTCTCTTATTATGTTTTTCTTTTTTACGTATCTGAAAAAAAATTAGAAATTTTTTTGTAACTAGTAATATACAAGGGAGAATTTATATCTGATTATGGTCCATTGTTTTAAAATTTTCTGAATTCAAATGCCAATTGGACAATTTATTATTTTTGCATAAAATTTACTGAATTGTCTTTTTCTCTAGATTTGTCAACCAACTTAAAATTAATTTCAACTGAGTATGGTGTAGTTGATGCAAAAAGGGGAAAAAGACTTCTTCAATTCGGTGTAATACTACAAAGAAAATAAAAAGAATTTTAATTAGAAAAGTAGTGAGGAGTGAGGACATATGTTTAAAATGGTCTCTTCTAAAAAGTACTAGTTAATAATTAATCTAAATATATGTAGTATGGAAGCATGGTTTTGGTGTTATTAATACTGTTTATTACCACAATTGTTATAAGTTAAAATATTAGAAAAAGAACTAAGATTACTTAAGTTGGGATTGAAGATTTTGTGGGTTAAGAGTCTTAGGAGTTAAGACTTGATAGATTTGAGGAGCTAATAACTCCTCCACATTCAAATTGAGTTCACTTCCAAAACTTTGGTGGTTAGTGGTTCCCACAATGTTTTTGGATCCTTGAACTTGCCCATTTGTGTTCTCTGCCACCACCCACTGATGTGATCACCAAATCTATTAGTAGAATACTTGTTGTCCCCAAATATGTATATGTTTCCATAACCATTCTCTTCAAAATTATGTTTTTTTTTTTTTTTTTGGTAAATGACTTCAAAACCATTCTCTTCAAAATTATGTTGAATTACTAATTATATATTTTCTTAATCCGTTCATTGTTTTCAAAACTACTTATTATACAGATTCCCCAAAATTTTATACAATAAGAACAAATGGTTCTTCGATATACATGGGTCATTTTTTTATATAAAGAATATCTTGGTATAACTGGAAACCATCAACCACTAGGCAAATGAACTATTCAAAAATAGTTATCTTTATAATTTATTTTGTATTATATGAAAAGAATGTAAGTAATGGAAATGAATGGAAAGCCCCACATACAATTTTCCATAATCTTTTGGGCAAGTAATGGTCCATTTCAAGCTGTCCTCCCTAATTTCATGGATGCATGCATTGCATCTATCTCTCATTTTTGCTGTTTATATATATTTTTGCTCATTTTATGTTCAAGTTTATCCATTACTTTCATGTAATTTATTCTCATACTAATTAGTATTCAAGTACTCATTTTTTAAATCCCTAAACTAAAGGGACAACCATACTGAGAGCAACACATGCCGTGGACTCCACTCCCACTTTTGGGAGTTTTCTATTATAATTACCGTTTATGAATATTCATCCAAGTGGAAAAGATGATAAAACTTTAAATAAAATTAACAAATCAATATACATTCCAGTTGTGAACCAATAACTATGATTTGGTAAATGGCAATTGCGGTGAATATATCATTTAATATAGGATTTTTTATATTGATCGTGTATTATCTTTTACAAATCCGAAGCCATTTATATATATATACACTTAATAACCGATATATCTAAAGAATTAGAAAAATTTAATTTTTCTGTTATGCAAACTTACCGTACTATTACTCAAGACCCATCTAAAAAACTGATTGTTTTGCCCGTATATTTTGATTTTAAATCATATAGGATATCAATCCATGTATGCATGTATTAGACTATGAAATATTGTATGTACGTAAAACATGTAGTAGGATTTACTAGATTAAGAACAACAAGTATATATAATGTGCCCCCAACCATATATAACACCAAGGATTTAAATTATTTTTAGTTAAACTTATATATAATAAGAATGAAGTCTACTAAAAAAACACTATTAATCAAGAAATCTTAACCCTAGTACCGTACTGCTGCTGGTAATGTCTATATATTCTATTAATTATTTTTAAAATAATCAAACTTTTCTTTGTAGTCAGTAACTTAGACATTTCCCAATTTAATTTCAAGTTATATAATATAGCATTAACGCTAACAAAAAAATGTAGACCGTAGAATACTGATGTGATATCTAAACAGAAAGAAACAATTAAGAGTTACATTTTTATTTTTTTTATGCAATCAATTGTAAACTTTAATTTATATATAAAAAATCTCAGAAAATGTTCTATTATTCCCAATCGAGTATATGATGAATGGGGACCATCCATCGTATTCTATGAAGTATGAACCGTCACTCATGCAATAATTATTTATACCATAAGAGGAAATTAAAAGCTATGTTTATATGATTACAGAGTCCACACAAAAAAAGAGAGATATACATATATTTGGTTGCTCTGAGACTAAACACGTCCCTTGGAAATCCACAATCCTCATCGTTACACAATTTGCATAAAACCTGTCTTTGTCTTTGTGCATGGTTTCGGAGACATGCAGCATCATGTCTTTTTTACGATAGCATTTTTGTCATTTCAGGCCACTGCTCGCTCACTGAGTTCCAAATCCAGTTGATGTTGGAGCTAGTTTATCATCTTCTGAAATATATATATATATATATTTTTCCTAAAACTACAGTTCTTGTCTTTTCTTTTTTTTCCTGATAAAGGAAAACTACAGTTGTGATGACTATTCTTTCGGATTTTCCAAATTAACTTCCAGCGGTGGCTAATTTGAAAACCATATATATATGAACGTTGTAAGTTTGTATTTATTGAAGAAGTTGAATATTTTGGTTTATATAGCATCCAACTAATTATATGTAGAGATAGACTAGTTTTAATGGTTTTAGGCAGTTTTCTTCAATGGTGTTCACTAATCATCTTCTACTAATATGTATTTACTCCCGTATCTAAATCAAACTAGTTGTTTAAGAGATGTCTTTTAATTTCATTAGGATTTTAATCCAAGTGAGTCATCGATCAATTAGTCAAAGACACAAAATACTTATGACCTACCGAATCACCTAGGATAAACCCCAACTTCTCAGTGCATATATATATTCTCACCAATAGTCTTTAAAAAAAAAAAAAAATGTTACAGTGAAATTGTCCGAAAACACAATATTTACATAATGTCAGAATTTGATCTACTGATCACCAAGAAATCCTTCATAGATTATTCTTTTCATTCATTTGATACATTTTATGCCATTTAGTTTTGTTTTTCTTAAATTTTGCATTCCTTCAGAGTTCAAGTATTTATCAGTTTAGGTTATTTCACCCAAATTAAAAATATATATTGAAAAATTATTACTCTTTTGAAAAATTGATTGTCGGTATTATTCACAAGACATAATATTAAATTCGATATTTAAAACAAAAATTACATTGAAAACATAAAACAATAATTAATTTAAAATATATTTAAATTCTGAAAACGACAACTAATATAATCTAAGAAAATATTTATTAAATAGAATATATGAAAAGATCTTCATAAAAGTCACTGTCCAATATAATTCACTTGCAATCTGTAGGCAATAAATTGGTAATGTGGACATTACACAGTATACATATCATTTGGCATATCCAAATTATTGAGATCAATCTCTTTTTTAAGTATTTTTTTTTATCCCAAAAAAGGAGAAAAATTAGAAAGACAAAAAAAGAAGAGGAAAAAACAAAAGTCAAAGGGTCCATGATGATGAATGGAAGACAGTATTCCCATCCCTCCCTTGCCCCATCTCCACTGCCTCACGTGCCTTTGCCTTCTGCACAAATATATTCATATTAAAATCAATACTTTATACAAATCATTAATCACATCAACAACACAATCTAGAAACCAATTATCAAACTAGTGTATTAACTATTAAACATGAATAAGTTATTTAATTGTAGATTAAAAATTATGTACCTGCATGGAATCCACAGCATCAGCCTCCGAGTTGAAGTCATAATATGAACTTGCTGCTGTAAGCTTCATAGATAAAAACTGAAACCAAATACAAACACACAAATTAGTAATTTGTTTACAAACAGAAATGATAATTAGGCAATCTGTAATTTAATAAAAAAAAAAAAATATATACCTCGACTTGATTTTGTAAAGACTGGACGTAATTAATGATCTCATCAAGCATAGTAGCCATTCCCATGGTCTGCACCACCAATCATATATATATAGAGTTAAAAAAGAAAAATCTTAAAAAATAAATTGATAAAGTACCTTATAAAAACAATTTGATTAATTTTTAACATAATCACAATCACCTTATAACATCCAGGGACTATATCTTGCAAGCACTTCAATCTCTCATTAATTTTGCCTCGCCGAACCTGAATTTCAAATATGAAAATTTCTTTACTCATAATTCTCATTATACAATTTCTATAGTAGAGAAAAAAAAATAGAGGAGTAATATATAATTTTTTATTTTTTTTGGGTTAAATTGAATTGACATATATAATTATATTTATATAAAGTAAATTATACCCGCTCAGCTAAGCTGTGGCTATCAGTGGCTTGACCTCTTTTGGCTCTAACATGAACAACTTCTCTCTCTTTCTCTTCTTCTCTAATCTTCGATCTCTTTCCTCTCTTTGAAGAACCCTTTATATTAATAACAACAACAAAAACAAAAATAGTTAGACCAATGGAAAAAGAGAATCTAATGAGAAACTAGGGTTTGGAGGTTTTTACACATACATTTTTTGTCCCGTTTAAAGAGACTTGAGCAGAAGAGGTAGATAAACTTTGATCAGAGACACTGTTCTCTGAAGTAGCCATTAATGTTTTTCTCTTCTTGGTATCGATCCTTGAAGATGATTCGTCGTCGTTTTGTTGAATATTACAAGGCAGAAAAACCCCCTGATGAAAAGTAGTATTCTCGAGGGATTTTCCAGGAAAATGATCTGGGAGTTGTTGGTGAAAGAAAAGAGAGTGATCTATAGAAGAAGAAGGAGGAACAGCAAACATGGTTTGGAAATGATGAAGAGTGTTGGTGAGTTGTGCTAGTTGAGTTATGGGATCATCCATTGTGAATGTCTGAAATTGATCAGATGAGAGATTCGCCATTATTGAGATTTTTTTTTTTTTTTTTTTTTAAAGGAGAATGGGTGTTTTCGAGTATAGTGATTCTGGTTTATATATAGACAATGTTTTTTTTTAAATAATTTTTGTTTATTTTAAAATGGATTATATAAGTTGGGTGTAAAAAGAAGACAAAGGAGGGGCCATAATGAAAGTGAGAGTTATGGGATTTTTGTAAGGGAGTGGGACCTATGCTCGATTGATCAGGAGATATATATCCAAATAGAGGAGATATCTAGTAGATCACTGTTTGGTCATCGGACCTACGAGCCCTGTTTAAGGCAACTTCTCAAAGGGGGAAGAACTTAAAAGATACAAGTTTAATTGATGCCCTTTATGTTGTTAACCATTACTTTACTTGAAGTATTTGTTATGTTGCTCTCTGTTTTATTTGGTAATACAACGTTTTACAATTATTAATGATAATAGTGAAATTTGTTCCTTTTGCAATTGATAGTGAAAGCCATTAACCATAAATTTCATCAACTGAATTATATATGTTCGTTTTGTTGTGAGACTCTCCATGGTATTACTATTGGAGATGTTTTTACAGCTGAGTTTATAAAGTTGTAGGAGACCAAACACATTTTCTATTAATATTGTATGTCTCCAGATTTGTTGTGAAATTCACTAGAGTATTACGGATGGAGATGTTCTCTTAATATCAACACGTGTAAAAAAAAAAAAAAAGATTTAGTTGATATCACTAGTGAATATGTTGTTGATCGGTATCACCTACAAGAAAATATATATGGTTTATATAATAGTTTGTGAAGAGCAATAAACTTTTGTAAATTATATGATATTCACTTGTTTAAAATTTGAATAGCAAATTATATGAAATAAATGTTTTAGAATTTACTACCCTTTTTTTCTATGCAAGGAATTTACTATCTATATATACTTACTAAACAAGATGAAACTTTCTGATATGAATAAGATCCCAAATCTAAGAAAGTGACAATTGAGATAATTTCCTTACAAAAAAAAGTATCTCAGATCTATCAACAAGACTACACCACATTTCTTCTAATAAAGTGGATTTTTAAAATGTTGGCTACAGATGTAAGATTTAAGAAAATACCTGGTGATGTACATAATGTAGGAATCTAGCTAGGTTAGGACTCAAAATGTCGAACTTTCATCAATACCGTAAGTTCCAAAGTCTTTGGTTTAGCTATACGTTGGTTTCTTCTCTCTGCGATGATCATCAAACACGTTTTTCTGATCGATATCTTGCTCTTTGGCTTTAGAGTTAGGTTCCTTATCTTGTTGTTTTGACTTTGAGCATTGCTATATTTAATATAGCTAACAAACTGAAGGACTATAACTAAAATTATCAATAACGTGAGGGAAACATTGCATGTTATCTTTAACCAAAAAATTGTTTTTTTAGCCAAGACTTGATAAAACCGTTGATCATCCTTACAAATTACCAGAAACAGAGAATGAGACTCTTTTAAAAATCTTTGTATTAAAATCAGATCAAAGGCTCTGAGCCTCTGAGCGACTCTTAATCCTTATTCCAAAGAGAGTTAGACTAGACAAGAGTACTAAAGCCAATTAATAAACTAGACCCCCATAAATAATATTTTTGAAACTAGTTTTTAGTTTTTTTTTTTTTTTTTAACAATTCGTAAAAAAACAGTGCAAGCTAAATCCGCCCATGTATACAATCAAAGAAAATAAATCATCGACAAATGTATTCGTCTCAATCATTTTTTTTTTTTAGCTAATTAATTGCTTTAACTAGAAGTTAATCCATGATTGTATATTCATCTCACAAATTCAGACCAAATGTAAGATATAGGCTACACCACGAAACTCAACCTCACAACCAAACCAAAATGCAAGATGTATGATACACCACAAAACTCTACCTAACATACTAATTAAGCAATACTGGTTTTGTAATATAACTGATTTAGTTTCGTTAGGCTTGGGTAGCTAAGTATTAATGTCAGTCGACACATAAACTAAACTAAAAGGTTTAAAAAGAAGCCATCATCAAACTTTTAGTAGAGCCAAGTATATCAAACATGACACACCTAATATAAACCAATAAAACTAGATCACGCCTATAAGACTAAACAGTTTAGACTTGGTTGATTAATTTTAAATAATAGGTTGTGTACTTATTATTTGCTTGCGAAACTAAACTACCTTGTTGTTATGGTCATAAATCGTAATCAAGAAAACAAAAAAGTCAGTGACTAGGTTGGTGCCAAACTGTTCCCCTCTTTAAGTATAAGCAAACTTCAAAGTTGAAATTATGGTACTTGTAGAATCTGTACTCTGAATGGCATATCAACTACTACTAGGTTGCCTAAAACAGCTCCACTAAATCAGACTTTTTGTCACCCAAGTATTATTAGATCATAAAATTTGATGAGATTATAACCGATAATCGAAAGTTTTCCCGCAATATCATAAATTTACGTATCAAAGAGTAACTCAAACGTCTAGATCAAACGACTAAAACTCATAGCCTAATGGTTTGTACTAGTGTCGTTACTATGTCACTCTCAAGATTCGAACTAAAGAAACTCAAACTTTATTTACTCAGATGACGGTCCATAAATAAAGCAGTCCAAATAGAATTCAGAAAAAAAAAAATCAAATCTTTTGAGAAATCATGTGAGGCAAAGAAAACATTCAATATTACTAAAAATCTAATTTCAAGGATTTACCCATACAATGGTTTTTTTAAGAAAACATATAATAAAATTAAATTCAATTCTGCTGATTTATTTCTGATAAAATGTGTTCCAAAAACTTGTAACTTGTAATATCTCAAATATAACGATATAATCCATAAACATAATAATATAAAATTTCGTTTCTGATTATACATATATATACCACGTAAATAAGGTGCCTTTACATGTTTACTTCAATATTTTCATCTTCCTTCGGCGAACGAAGACATGGAAATTGAAGTCCTTGAGTACTCCTCAACCACACTATTCTGTCCAGACGTTCCTCCTCCACTTCTTCTACTTTTAAAACTGCTTAGTTCGCTCCCGGTTAATCCTAAACTTGTTGAACCGGCTCCAGTACCCGTCCCGGTACTTGTATAGCCACCTCCTCTACGACCTTGGAGTCCGGGACGACCCGGTTTAGGCAAGTCGAATGAGTCACTCGACAACATTAGATGAACCGCGTTCATGTCCGGTCTTTTTGATGTAATTTGCTGACAACAAAGTAATCCTATAACCAAACATGTGCCTGCTTCGTCTCGGTTGTATACTCCTGCTAGAGATTGATCCACTAATTCCATAATTTTGCCTTCTTGATACATTTTCCACGCCTATACCAAATACAATTCCCAAGTATTAAAAACTTAAAACAGAGCAAATATTTGTTGTCCAACTTAATAAACCGGTCTTTTGATGGAAAAGATGAATATGTATGATTAGAACTTACATAGCTCAAGAGATCGGCCATTTCCGATCCAAGACGAGGATTTTGGTTTTTTCTTCCGCTAACTATCTCCAAAACCAAGACTCCAAAGCTGAAAACATCCGACTTAACCGACAAAAGTCCATGCAACGCATACTCAGGAGCCATGTAACCGCTGCATCAACACTCATATTAGCCCTCTTAGTAATACATATACAACATTAAATACTTTTATTTCAGATATTAGAAATTGTGGTGCTGGTGTTACTCACTAAGTACCAGAGATCCTAAAGGTATTAGTATGAGTGCCGTCGCCTGGGAATAACCGGGCCAAACCGAAATCAGAGATTTTGGGACTCAAGTCATTATCTAGAAGAATGTTGCTAGCTTTTATGTCTCTATGGATTATCCGAACTGGAGCTTCTTCGTGTAGATATAATAGTCCTCTTGCCACGCCTATAATTATACGCCATCGAGTGTACCAGTCAAGTAAACCGGGATTGATCTTATCTGAAAAATGACATAAAATTCAGTAGTTAAATCAAACCGGCTTGAATGGAATGAAATCATGAATCAGACAAGAAAAATTATCCAACCAATTCCTGTAGAAAGATTAAAAATTTGAGAGAGATGTACCGAAGAGGAAATAGTCAAGACTCCGGTTAGGGAGATACTCGTAAACCAGAATCTTCTCGGGACCTTGAAAGCAACAACCGAGCAAGGAAACCAAGTTTTTATGTTGAATCCTAAGCAAGAGCTTAACCTCGTTCGTGAACTCTCTCGACCCTTGTCTTGAATTCACTGATAGCTTCTTCACAGCTATTTCTTCACCATTCGGCATCGATCCCTTTTGACAATGTCGTGACCAATAAACATTGGTTACATATATTTTCAATATTGTACATGTTTGGTTTGGTAAGAACTATAGAGTTGTGTGGACCAAAATCAATATAGAAAACGTTAATCCCTTCTAAGTATTCTAAGGAGGAATCGAATTCGGAGTTCAAATACCCGAACATACACTTTGCAAAAACAAAACAAGAAAAAACAGAATTTTCTAGTACTTTTTTACCTTGTAGACAGGGCCAAATCCACCATGTCCAAGCCGATTCTTCTCGGAGAAAGAATCAGTGGCAATCTCAAGCTCTTGAAGATCGAAGAAGATGCCGCGATCTCCACCGTCTTCTTCCGCGGATACCTCTCGCCCAGAAGGGTTCCGACCAGCGCACATCTTCAGCAACGTCATCAAGCCACCGAAATGATGGCAAACCATCTTTGGTGACTGACTACACTTAGCTTGTTTTGCTTCAAATAAACTAGTTTATGTTACTGAACATGGAGACAAAATTGTGGTCTCTGTGGGATATTTGTTGGAAAATCCAAATTTTTTGTGATGGGTTTGTTTGTTGTTTGTTGAGTGGCTTACACGCAGTCGCGTTATGGCAACGTAAACAAGTCTTTAGACCAGTTAACGTCGTTGACCCAGCTTGGTGGAACACATAACTACTAATACGCGTAACATTAAGTTCCGTTTTCATATTTGTTTTCTTTTTTGTTGAAATTTAAAACTAGCTAAAACAAGTACTGCTAGTTTCAGATTAAGACACAAAATGTTCAAGATTACTTATCAGACAGGTTGAGAGACTTAAAGATACGAAAAGATTTGTTAAACCATTTTGCAAATAATTACTAGCGTGAGACTATGTTTTAAGACAAAGTCAAAGAGTCAAATCTAACAAGTAGATATACTAATCCAATAAGTCAAGTCAGAGGAAGAGACCTTTTTGATTGGACAACATAGTAGGAAAAAGGGAAATCCAAAACATCTTTATCGTAATTTCGAAGAATTTTCCTTTCGGACCGTATTATGTCATGGAAAATATCAATGTTGGAGTTAACCATTGAAAAAGCAAAAAGAAATTTCAATGGTCTCTGAAAATCCCGGCCCACTGGTTCAACCAAACCGGTTAAGTGCTTGGAATTCAACAATATGGATGGTTCAATTTTTCCGGACATGCAACTAAAGTCGTCGGATACCGTGACCCTAGTGATTTGTGCTAGCATCGTTATCGTGACACCATCCGGATTCGAACCGTTTGGTGGAAAATTCACTAAACATTGTCAACTAGTATAAGATAATCAATCTGCAAAAAATTCACTATAAACCCAAAACAGAATAATAGAAAACGAATGATGATCACTCTTTTTAGCCACCCTCCACCCTCGTGCATGTACATCATCGGTTTCACCTAAAGAAAATACCTATACATTCTCAAATAAGCAACAATGTGGTATGTGTACATGAATGCTATTGTTTTTTTTTTTTTTTTTTTTCAATTGTAACTTTTTATTATAAACTTGAAGAGGATTCAAAGTCGGTGGTTTAATGGATACAATCGTGGAAACTAAAGCCCAAAAGAGGAAAGTTTGGAGTTATACAGACCTTAAACTTAGGATCAACAAACACACACCAACAACCTAACACAAGACAACCAACACTAACACTTACAAGAACACCAAAGCATAAACCATAAAAAAGAAACCAAATTACAAACCAGGGAGAGACCAGACATAAAACCTAGACTAAACATGCAAGGTCAAAAGTTAATTACTCAGAAGAACCACAAAGACTAATTCCTCAACGAAACAGAGGCACAGTCGGAATTTGCTTAAGGACACGATTCCTTGGAGACAAAATAAGACACCAGCGATAGAGAAATTTCAAAGAAGGAGCGGGACAAATCCAGCAAAGCACCACAAAAGCGAGATTGATAACATTTACGATTGTTTTATTCTATACATAAGTTATCTGATAACATTTAAAGATGTAATTAACCTTTTGGATTCATCACACCAAATCCTACCTAAAGAACGGTAATAAAACTAACTAACGAAATTTTAGTCATTACAAAAAACAAAACATTTGTCCATGTTTTGGTTTATATATTATTTTTTTTTCAATTCATCCTTGTTCTAGAAAACATGGACTTTCAACCATAACCAATTGGCAGTGACCCGTGTACCATATATATTATATATACAATACAATCCAAACTAACGATGTGAGATATTTTTAGTCTAATAACTTGTTAATTAACTTGATGAAATTCAACATCGATGAATATTAAATCAATAGAGAACAAAGTATTCCCAAAAATAAAGCCTTACCCAAAGACAAACACCTAGATTTACACAAATGTTGAACCCCAAAAGACAAGAACCTTATATAAATAAATGAGTTTAATCTAGAATGCCGAAAGAGCTAAACTAGAAAGTTTTAAAGCAATGGCGCGAAGAGGTCTATGAGATAACACAATCGAAACACCGATCCGAAAGCCTCAACCTCCTATCTTAGTTTTGGTTTACATATGTTGACCAAAAAAAAAAAAAAAAAAAAAAAAAAAAAAAATTTTTTTTTAAAAAAATNGTTTACATATATGAAAATTTGAAAAAAAAAGTTCACAAAGTAGAAGTAAAAATTAATAGTTGTTTAAAGCCTAGCCCAAAGAGTTGAGGCCCAACCCAAAGCGGTGACAGTACAGGTGTGACATCGACAACTTGTAAACCGCGAGTCGCCGGGAAAATCGGAGATCAGTTGGTGACGGCGGCTTCGCCATGAGGTTCCGATACGCAATGGTCTGCTCATCGAATCAGAACCGGAGCATGGAGGCTCACAATATTCTCAAACGGCAAGGTCTCGACGTCGCTTCGTACGGAACTGGGTCCCATGTTAAGTTACCCGGACCTTCTCTTAGAGAGCCTAACGTCTACGATTTTGGAACTCCTTACAAGCAGATGTTCGACGAACTTAGGCGCAAGGATCCTGAACTGTATCCTCTTTCGCGTTTCTCTGATTGGTTCTTTTCTTTTTCTTCATCATGATTTGTTCTTAAGCTTCGAATCCCTAATTTCTGTTGAATCTCGTATCAGTTCTGTGATATTCACTGATTTTCTAAGCTGAAACTACTATTTTATATTAAAAAATCCCTAAACTCTACCTGTGTTTTGTTCTAACTTGTGACGCTTTGGTTTTGTACTTGGAACAATGTGTTGTAAAGGTTTTGTGGATTTGAAGTTTGATACCTTAACTAGTTTCTTCTCAGATACAAGAGGAATGGTATATTGCAGATGCTTAAGAGGAATTTGTCTGTGAAACTTGCTCCCCAAAGATGGCAAGATAATGCTGCTGATGGTGTCTTTGATGTTGTTATGACATTTGAAGAGAAAGTTTTCGATGCTGTTCTTGAAGGTATTCTACAATTATTGGAATTATAACTGTGACTTAGGAGAAGATTGAAATGTTGTCATGTCTCATTTGGTCAGTTAGGTTGCATATTTTAGATATGAATTGTTGAAGTCTTATAACATATACTAGTCGAGTGAAACTCGAAACTTCGACCTGGTAATTGCCCTTTCTTGTAACTTAGTATTTATCTGATTATATATGTTGGCCGAAAAAACGATAAGTAACAATCATGGTTTGTAAATCCGTCGGATTTCTTGCTGTATGTAAGTAATACAAACATTATATAGTGTCTTCGATATCTTTGTCTTATCAAGTTGGATGTCTCATCAAGTTGGTTATTTTTACCAATCTGCAGATCTTAATACCAGAGAACAGCCACTTATGAAAACCGTACTTGTGATGAACTTGGAGGTTAAAGATAACCACGAAGAAGCAGCTATAGGTGGCCGACTTGCATTGGAACTCTGTCAAGAGGTCAGTAATCCCATTCATATTGTTATCACTCCGTTTTCTACACTACAAAATATTGAGGGGGGGAGGGGATGATACCGATTGTAACTGAAAATCTACTTGGATAATTATTGTGGTTTTAGATTGAAGGGAATGAGTCATGGGAAGATACAATCGATGATATTGTTGCGGGTTTTGAAAAACAACATAGGCGGAAGCTGGTATATAGCATCTCATTCTACTGAAGATAGCATCACCCGTTGTATTAATTATAATGGTCACTTAAGTGAGTGTGTCAAGGTGAGCTTTCTCATCCCCACCCTATGTACAATGCTGTTCTGTGGCCTGAGTCTCCAGATGTTAAACACGTTAAGAATTCATCGGGTTTGTATGCTTGGGCGTTATACACTCCAGAGTGTAGTAGCAATCATTTGTTAGGAACTAAAAATTGGTCTTCTTAGCATATTACTTTGTAGTCTGTGTGTCTTTTGCATTGCTTATTATTTGAAACAGAACCTTGATAAATAGATGAAAGAAAACAAATCTGTTATTATTGTTTGTTTGTTAGTTGAAATTTCAAAACGTAATAAAAAAATTGGAAAATATAACGTCGCAAGTCTTAACCCACGCCTTACTTCAATCTTATAAGTCACTATCTATAGTTAACGTGTTTATATGAAACCCAATTCGTGTACCAATTGAATCACCCCAAACCCCTAAAATCCTGTATAATCAATTCAATTGTTTCTAGTAACATCCCAATCCCGTGAGATTAGATATTTAAAGAAAAGCCAATGACGAAAAGTCGTTTAAAAATGTCATCTTGACTATAAAAAACACTCGTTCGTCTCACGATTCTTAGAGTTAGTTTCACAAACCCCTGGAAAAGATGAAGAAGATCCTTGAAACGCAAGAAGACTCTGATCAACAACAAGAGAGTAGTCATCTTCACAAAATCTTGATATCGAAGATTTACAAATCTCAGAGCTTCTTCCAACACCTCGTGTTGTATTCGTTTCTTATCGGTTTCGGATTCGGTCTCGGCTTCATACTCAACTTCCACATACGAAACGTTTCCTTCAGTCCTCAACTCTTCATGAGTCTATCTTCTTCCTCTACTCCACCGGTTCCGCTACAAAAAGGCGTTTCCTTAAAAGAAGCTGAGAGTGCTCGTGGTGATGATCAAGTGCAAAAGAGTTATCATCCTCTGGTACTGGAACCGGAGAAAGTGATGCATAACATGACGGAGGAAGAACTCTTCACATATGCGTCGAGGGTTCAAGAAACGTCGACGAAGATGACAAAGAAAGTGGCGTTTATGTTCTTGACGAGAGGGAAACTTCCTTTGGCTAAACTGTGGGAGAGATTTTTCCAAGGCCATCAAGGTCTTTTCTCCGTTTATGTGCATACGAGTGACTCATCTTACGTTGACGACGATATCCCCGAAACGTCGCCGTTTTATCACAGGAGGATTCCTAGCCAGGTCAGTCAATTTCTTCATCCCCATCATACAAGCTTTTATTTTCTTTCATCATAAGATAATTCGAATTAATCAGCCTAATTACTCTACATAATTTTCTTGGAGATTTTTCTATATAAGAAGTATATAATCTAGTTTAAAAAATTAATGTCGTGCATTAGAAGTATATAATCAACTGAAGAAGTGACAAAATTAAAGAACAGTGTTTAGCATTTTTTAATCTTTTACTCAATTCGTCACGCTAGTGCGTTGTTAATTATTATGATTGCAAAACAAGGAAAAAATTAACATCTGTGACTGTACTGTTGGCATATTAATTCAAAGAAAAACGAAGATCCGTATCTTTCTTGTTTTCTAAATACTAGTAATGTTTCTTTACTTATACATATGTTTTAATAAGATTAGGGTAAATTACAAAATACAAATAGTGCGTGGCGAAGAAATTAGAAAAGTCGAGAAAACATTGAGATTGTTTTCATGGACAGAAATGGCTATGTAGAAAAAATATAGTATTTAAGAAAAAAGTAACTTATATGCATAAAAACAAAAAACACTTATATATCACGTGATGTAACTAATAGTGACATTATTTAAAAAATAATAATATAAATTAGCAATTAAACAATAGGATAAAAGGTCGTATTTTAGTTCCTTTCGTATATCCTCTTAATTTTTCTATTCAGTTGCCATCATCATATACACTAATACATAGTATATAATATACACAACCGTTGAGTAGTCCATTTTATTTTATACATACCGACATCATATTAAAATTAATCCGTTGACTACTCATTAATTAATTACTCTTGTGTGTTATTGTTTTGTATAGGAAGTACAATGGGGAATGGTGAGCATGGTGGAGGCTGAGCGGCGGCTACTAGCAAACGCTCTCCTCAACGCCGCAAACCACCGCTTCGTGCTCCTCTCGGAATCGGACATACCTCTCTTCAACTTCTCCACCATTTACTCTTACCTAATAAACTCTCAACACTCTTACGTCGACCTCTACGACCTACCCGGACCAGCAGGTCGAGGACGCTACAACCGACGCATGTCACCTGTCCTCACCCGCCGCAACTGGCGAAAAGGCTCTCAATGGTTCGAAATTGACCGTGAGGTGGCTTCGGCTGTCGTCTCGGACACGACTTACTTCCCTTTGTTCAAGAAACATTGCCGTTGGGGTTGTTACGCTGATGAGCATTACTTTGCCACGTTTGTTCATGTCATGTTTCCCGGGAAGAACGCGAATCGGTCGCTTACTTGGACGGATTGGTCACGGGGAGGGCCGCATCCGAGGAAGTATACGCGGCGGTTGGTGACGGGGGAGTTGTTTAGGAGGCTGAGGCACAGAGGAGAAGGGTGTGTGTATAGTGGGACAAAGAGTAACATGTGTTACTTGTTCGCAAGGAAATTTGACGATGGTTCGATTGATAAGTTGATTCATTTTGCTCAGAGGGTTATGGGATTCTAGTTTTTCTTGTCTAGGCCCATCAAAATACGATTTGGGCCATTTGTGTATTCGAATTTGCAAGGGCCCATTTGTAATTACAAAAGTTTATCACAGTTTCATATATTCTTATAATTCGAATGAAACTTAATTATTGTCATTCGTAAACTAAAAGAATGTTGTTACTTAACAATCTTTGACAGTGCTATAGAAGCCATATAATAAATTAAAAAGGGTGCTTAAAATTTGAGATTACATGTCTCATGCCATGCCCAACCCTATTACGAACCTTGTAACAATCTTTTTCTGAAAACAACATTTAAGTAGTTGTTGATTATTCTCTCGTTATCAAGGTTATTTTGTAACATACATTATTGGCTTGCTAACAAAACTTGAAGATCTTAAGTGAATATTTGAGATTCAACGAGATTAATCTGTGACTGATGAAGTAAAACTTAATTCAAAACAATTAATAGAAAATACACAGAAGTTGAAATTAGTTGACAAACTAGCTAGAGAGAGACAAAACTTGGGAAATAAGAAGAAAAAAGGGAAGCGCTAGTCGTACGAGAAGGAGGATAAGTAAAAATGCGAGAATTAGAGTTTAAAGGTTGAAACAGGATGACATTATTTTTATCTTTATGAAGCATCACCTTGTTCCCATTCTTGGAAATTGCCACTAGTTTGAAGAGCAAAGAGACATGAGGATTAAAGGTAGTGGAAGTGATCTTAATCAAGTCAAAGGAGAACATCTTGTCCATCTTCAGTAACACCCCTCCTGTGTTGTGGTTGGTGAGTCTCCAGTTCTGTTGTATGCCATCTTTACTTGTCAACGAAATCCAGACAAGGCCACGGTCATCGTCTATGCTGCCCATAACCATATCAACACAAGTTGATGACAATAATGGTGATGGTACCACGTTAATCGGGGTTGGAAAGACTCGAAAAGTCTCCATGTGAAGATCAAAAGCAATAATATTGGTCTTCTCATCGCTGAACCAATAAAGCCATCCGTTTGCAAAAGTTGGTGAGTGCCAGACCTCTATGAGATGATGACCAGGAGGTGGAATCACCTGCCTCCATTGCTTGACTCCGAAATCGAAAACCTCGCATGATAAGGAGGTCTTATCTAATTGATATAACGAGACTACCTTGTACGTTCCTGTGACATAGTCCTTTCCAAATCCTGGGAGAAAGCAGCATACATAACTGTCACCCAGCTCAATCGTTGCAAGAGGAAGTGTGTAGGACCATCTTGTGGCTGGGTTTATCACTTTGATTTGTCTTGTCCATTCCGTGGTGATATAGAAGCAGAAAACACCATCCAGACTACCGCAAAGTAATTTTAGTTTCGCTAGGCTTTGATCATTAGTATAATACTCTTCTTCTTCTTCCACTAGACGAGTCGTAGACCACTCCAAACTCATCGTCTTTAGAGAAGTCTTATAGCTATACGGCCTATACAAGACTAGATCTATATGGTCATAGAGACACAGAATTTTGGGATCCTGGGATTTGTGATACAACCTATATTTTTCCCTGAAAGAGCTTGACGTTATTGCAAGTTTCCAGTCTTTAGAAACGTTTTGGAATCGAATTAAAGATTTCACGGGAAGCCTCAACATTATTTCTTCTAAGACATCCTCGTTAAGTTTCTCAATCACCTCTCTTCCCCTTACATCAACATCATCATCATCATATCTTATCTTCTTCCTCCAGCTTTGAAGCACTTTCTCTATTCTTCTTCTTCTTCTTCTACTTCCTCTCTTTGACGACGAAGAAGCAATCTTCTTGTCCTTTTTGTGGCTCTCTATTTGCTGCTCCATATATCGATGATGATGGATTAATGGTTGTTCTACTTATTGCTTTCTCGTGTCTTCAATTCTCTTCAATTTATATCAAAACTCTTTACTGGCTTGGAATTAGGTAGTATTTTAGTTGTACAAATCCTAAATCGGAATGGATTGAAAATTACTTTTTATATTCTTGTGGAACACGTTTGTGTTACAGATGAATATAACATTACAGATAACTATGAAATTAGTTTTATTTAAATTTAAGTTACATATTTTTTTTTTCACTTTTATTATTTATCAGAGATAAATGTGAAATTAATTTTTATTTTCCATTAACCTCTGACAAAATATATATCACAATGACAAATTGTAAGCTAAATTAGTCCTTTATCATCTACAAAGAAATTTGATCTCATGAATATTATTTTTGGATAGCTTCGGTAGCGACAGCTGGTCAATTTTGCAACCGTTTTCATTTAAGATTTGCATAAATTTGAGTAGCGTGGATCGACATTATTTGTTGAGCATCGGTCGATATCATTTTAATGTCGGTCGATGTTGATTCAGTCTCTAGCCAATTCGTCTGAAAACTGTCCAAATGTCTTACTCTTGGCTTTTTTTTCTTTTTTTTTAATCAACCTACTGTTACACTTAGCTTGTTTTATCTTAATTTATTTTCATCCTCTTGTTTTTTTAAATACAATTGCATTCTATATAGTTTATCATTGGTTTATATAATTAGACTCTGCTTTGTACTATACAACATATTGTTGTCAGTGTAAATAAAAATAAAATTTATTTGAGAACACAAAAAGGCGTTTATTAATTAGGTTTATACTAGTTTTGGAATATGAATTACACTACATATATACACAGATAATATATATATATATATATATATATATATATTATTTTTTGGTAAACGAAAATATACTATTATTGACTAGAAAACACACAAAAATATATATACTATATTTTCATCCGAATTCATGGGTCTTTTTATTTTGTCATCCCAAGTAAATGTTTCGTCTCTATATGTTTTATAAGATATTGTAATTTGTGGAGTTGCCAAGATTGGTGATTCAACATTTTATAAAGAAACGCAAATTTGCGTTTCCGTACGTACGTAATATATTGTTCGAATACGTTAACAATATATGATTGTTTGATCATTAACTGATACAACTTGGGGATGGCTTCAGCTCAGTCGTCATTTAATATACGCCACTATTACTTGTTTGATAATAAAATCGATATCATTATTCATTAGCTAATAATTGTATACAGTTATTACCTAACGCGGCCGTTTAGGTCCGTACGCGGCTGTTTTATTTTCTTTAAAAATATTTAATAGTAACATTTAAATAATTAGAGTGAAATTCAAATTCAAGCAAATCTAGAATTCTTTAATGAATTGAAGGTACTTGCATATCAATGAAACGGCCGTTAGTGATGATGGGTGGGATCTGTAAGACTGTAACCTCAAACGAGCTTCCTTAGAAAATAAATTTCGTTTGGATTACAAATCAATAATTTGTTCCAACGGCGTTTTCAAACGAAACTTTTTCAGGTCGTTTGGCAAATGAATTTCGTTTGGACTTAGCGGTTGAAAAATAAAAACATGTATAAACGTTTAATTATAAATAAAAAACATAAATAGGTACAATTTATTAGCGTATCTAACCGATTTTAAAATAAATTTATTTTATAACACTACTTGTATCACTTGTATTTACATGAATAGTATTTTCATTATTAATTAAAAGATAAAAAAAAAAATTGTATTATCGGTAACAAATGGTGATATTATCCAAAATTAAACACATAAACTAATAAAAAAATATATACCATTATTAAATCAAATAATAGATAATATTAAGTAGAAAATATCTATAATCATCATAATCTATTAGATTTATATAAATAATTATATTTAATGATATCTCAAGATGTATTTTTTTATTGTGAAACCACATTACACATAAATAACAGTATCAGATCTTGATATCCATGTTTTCAGATAAAAATATTCGGATTCGCGCGCGTACATATCTTATTTTTCAATAGGTCCGAAACAGGTAATGTTAATTCGCCACTTAAAAAATCTTATTTTACAACATAATTTTGTTTATTAAAATAATTCTTTATTTTAGATTATAATTTACTTAGTTATCATATTTTCATTTTTAACAACCATTATTTACAACCATTATTTATTTAAACTAATATTTATCTCTTAAAAATTACATAAGAGCACTATTCAACCGCAATTATGTTAACAATCGCACATAAATACCCAACCGTTGTCTCCAAACAAACAGCTATCTCCAAAAGAATTTTTCAAACGAAGTTCGTTTGCAACCGCTAAAAATACCTCAACCGCTAAGTCAAAACGAGGTTACCAATTGGAGCCGACATGTGTTATGGTTAATACATAACAGTATATTAATCTTCCGTCACCATATTGTTTGGGTGAATATCATTGTTCACTTTTCAAAAATATTTTACTTTTAGGAATTATTTTTCAAATTAATTTTAAGTGAAACTATTTTAAATATTTTAAAATAAGGTTCAGGATTTATGATTTTAATATTTTTTTAAAAGAAATTGACTACAAAATCCCTAAAATCTTAAGCTTAAACCCAAATAATTATTAAACACTAAACATAACCTTATAAAGTTTTAACCTTAAACTCTAGCTAAGTCATAGAACCCTAAACGAACTCTAAATCCTAAAAAATGACATTTTTGAACAAAATTATGGTATTTTAAAAAAGTGGTCCATCCAAAATGGTATTTTTTATCACTGTAGATTTATATATATATATATATATATATATATATATATATATATATATCAAATGATTATAAGTAGGATTATCTTAAAAAAAAAGAAAAAGAAAAAAAAGTCTTTTTTGTTGTAAAACATATACCTAAGGTTTTATGACTACCATGTTTTAGTTTCTACAAATACAACACGTAGGTAAAGTTCTTTTTTTTTTAGTAACAAGAAAATGCAAAGGGGACGACTGCTTCCAAGAAAATGGCACACATGACTCATGTATAATGAATGTTTCGGTGATCAGGAAATTTTCACACCCATTTATTGTTTCATATTTTATTGCGAAATCATACTTCAAAAGAAAAAGAAAAAAAAAGGATAGTAAGAAAAGTGTGCGAAATAACAACGACAAAATAACCTGAAAGTTATTTATTTGTATCTGATCGTCACCCCCAAAAAGTGGATACCATGGTTTAATTTAAGAGATAATTTAAAATGAAACTGAATAGTCAGTAAGTATATATTGTAATCTGAGAAATGACAACAACATCGTGACAAGGACTATGCACCAAAACCATAAAATTTAGCATCGAGGCAGTTCACTAATTGTATGCAACTTCCAAAAATATTATGGAGTTCCAAAGAAAAACAGAGAAAATTATATCAAAATAAAGATTTTTGACAGAGACTAAACAGAGTTGATTGAATCTAAAAAGAAGGACAAGTTTCGAGAGGATGATTAAGAGTTGAAGAAACCCACCCGACAAGAAATTACCCTTTGAAACTTGAAAGTACAAATCAACTCATAGCACCTTCTTCGAAATTATTCACTTCACCCTTTAATACATAGTTTTAATAATAATACAGTATTTAGTTTGACACATAATAACTTTGGATAAGATCTTTAACGCAAGATATTCTATAGTATTAAAAAAACGTTTGTTATTTATTTCGTGGTTAAAAATGATCATGAAGGTAACGACGAAAACAGGAAAAAGTTAGATCATTAGTACAAGACTTTCTTTTAATTAGCATAAAACGATAGTTCGATGAAATTAATTATATATGAAAAGAGTTATTATATATATAGTTTATTTGTCGGCCAAGACCAACCAAAACTAACCAGTTGAAGAGGTTATTGCAAATCTTGCCCTTTTGACATACGTTTACGAAAGAACAGAATCTAAACTTGTCTTTTTCTCTAGTTTTACATTTCTTTTTCTTTTTTTAAAAAATATACTAACTAAGTTAATGAGAAAAAAAAATAGAAATTTCTTATATAACTAATTTGACAAGAACATAACATAGTGATTTGTGCAAGTACCCATTAATTGTCTTTGACATATAAAAAAAGTAGAAAAACTAATTTACCATAAATAAGTATGCATGCTGATTTCAATACGGAAAAGAAGTGTGCTGGGTTCAATAATGTTAAAATCCTTATAAGTTTTAGCCCCGGCCAAAAAAAAAATATATATGACAAGATGAAGAAGAAAACAAAAATTCTTGAAAGACTGGACCGGATCTATGGTTCAGTGATCTCAGTGCTCCCCACAAGAATTAATCAGGCGGCATATGGATCGTGCTTGAATATCAACCGTTAGATCTAATATACCATCGCATGGGTAGATCCTAGTCGTCCACTTGTTAACACATGGCTTGGAGTTGACGTCAAAAGTCTCCCTAAATATGACGCCATAAATCAGAAATTTCGTAGTAAACTTGTTTGGTGTGTTGCCAGGTTGTTTCCTTTGTCGTTCTTCGAACTTTCTTTATTACTTTATTATCTTGTTGCATTAGAATAGAGTAATATTATATATACGACTAAAGACTTTGTACCCAAACCATTTATATACCTCCCTCATTTTCCTCTTTATATCATATCAACACATTTCTATTAACAGATTTCATAAACCCTAGATCTGATCTGATCTCTCTCACTCTCTTTCTCTAAAACTCACCATGTCGGACAAGAGGTTATTTCAAGATGTTGAATCTGATCAAGAAAACAAAACCGAAAAACGGATGAGATCTTTACCATCTCTTTCCTCGTAAGTTTTCTGAAAATTTCTTGATTTCTCTTTTCTTAGATTTGTTTTTGTGATGAATCATGTCTTTACTATCTTGATTTTTTTAGGACTTGTTCATTAATTGTTCGATCTTTCATATATACATATATTTTATGCTTGTATTTTATGTATATGCTCTATTTAATTATCTCTCCCTTATCCATGAAAATAATATCTTAATTAGATTTTATTATATACTTCTTTAATTATGTTCTCTAGCTTAATATTTTATGCTTCGATTCTCTAACATTTTTTTTTCCTGGACAGTTTCAGTATGTTTGGAGCATTGATGACAGAGAACAATATTAGAAGTTTGTCTACAGCCCTAGAACCTGTTCTTAGAAAAGTTGTGAGTAAACCTTAATTCAACCTTTTTTTTCTTTTCTGTTATATATAAATATTATGTTAATATATATAGAAATATGAAAATATTGTATGCTAAGTTCATATGCATATGTACATATACTTTAAACTTGAACATAGGTGTAGTGAAATGGAGAGATCGATGATCAAATAAACAATTTGAGAATCAGAGATATACATTTACCATGTTTAATCAAATACACAACCTAATTAAGTAACAAGTGTTGTATTATTGTATCAAATACATAGAAGTTTAATTAGCATTTGACGACGTCTAATATATATGCTAGCTGGAACTTGATTAAATAAAAAGGATTCCATACCATGTTGCTAAATTATATATAGTATGTGTACAACACATGCAAATATAGTTGCATACATACAATATCATAACTTCATGAAGATAGTACAAAGTTATTTATAAATCATATTAGTATCAACAAGACGACCTCCCTAACCTAATGTTTTCAGTCAATTATAAGAAAATGACAAAAGAACGGTCCAAACACATAAAAAAATATCTAGGTGTAGAGATAGGCCTACATAATTAATAAAACCTCCATTTTAATTACATAGTATATTGTTACAATCTATGATTTTATTTAATAACTCTACTCGTTTTGGTGATGAGGACAGGTGAGACAAGAAGTGGAACATGGAATAAACAAAAAACTTCGATCATTTTCTCGATCCTCGTCGTTTCGGGTCGAAGCCCCGGAGACTCCGGTATGGAAACTAATGTTCCGTAAGAACTTGATGCAACCAATATTCACAGGAAGTAAACTAATTGACGTGGAACACAATCCACTAGAGATCATTCTCGTTGATGATTCAAACAATGATCATCCCATGGTGAATCTCGACCGTTCGATCAAACTAGACATCGTCGCGGTCCACGGTGATTTCCCTACGGGTGATAAATGGAGCAGTGATGAGTTTGAGCGTAACATTGTTAAAGAAAGAGACGGGAAACGGCCTTTACTTGCCGGAGAAGTAACTCTAACGGTGCGAAACGGCGTTGGAACTATCGGACATATCGAGTTTACGGACAATTCGAGCTGGATTCGTAGTGGCAAGTTTAGAATCGGTGTGAAAGTTGCTAAAGGAAGTAGCGGTCAGGGGATTACGGTTTGTGAAGCGTTGAGTGAAGCGTTTAAAGTTAGAGATCATCGTGGTGAATGTAAGTTTCCTTTACATCTTTAATTTTATTAATTATTGAGTGGCCTTAAATTAGATTAACATACAGATGTATCTATGCATATAGTATAGTATTGAGCTTTTGTGTTTATCTTCATTGATTGAACACTCCACTAGAGATATGATAGTAACATATCACGAGAAGCATGTTTTCAACTTTAACAAAAAAAGAGAAGCATATATATCACATCTTTTCTATCAAATATCAATCATGATTCATGTCCCCCCTTAATTTGTTGATTTTATGCAACATATGTGCATTAGAAATATTCCTGATATATAAAAAAATAACTTTAATTATACGATATATTTTTTTTGTGTGACTGGTATATTATTTTATTTTATGGAAAAAACTATTATTCATCAACTAATAATTTAATTCAGAATTTTTGTTTTATCTTTTGTTCTGTCAAAATTTTATTATTATCTGTTTTGAAGTCCTATAGTTGTCTAGTTGTTCGATTCATGATATATTTCATTTACAATTATTTTGGTAGCTTTTTTTTTTTGTCTTTATATACACAGAGATTGTTTTATTTCACTTTGCTAATATGTTTAACATAATAAAAATGAAAAAGAATTTTAGATGTGGACCATAAGCAGACGAGTGGCCACTTTATACAAACACGTCTTAAGTCTTTGGTCAATACTTAATAAATTTGTACTCCATATATACTACTAGTCTATAATACTCTATATACATACATACCTTTAGATATCACATTAATTCGAATCTTATAACACGCAAATACCAAGTCTATTGGGTTCAACAAACACGTTACATTATGCATAAGCATAGAGTAACACAATTAGAATATTAATAATAATTAGAAATACATTGGGGTTGGTGCAGTGTACAAGAAACATTTTCCACCAATGCTAGAAGACGAGGTGTGGCGGCTATTGAAGATAGGCAAAGATGGGGCCTTTCACAAGAAGCTCTCTGCTCACCATATCAACACTGTCCAAGACTTTCTTAAGCTATCCGCCGTTGACCTCGACAAACTCCGTCTGGTAAAATTATATTTTGATTGAAAATTACAGAAGTAGACTTTATGTTTTTGGCTAGTAATTTCATTTTTTTAGTCTAATAACTAATAAGTGTATGTTTATTTACAGATTTTGGGGCCAGGAATGTCTGATAAAATGTGGGATGTTACATTCAAGCATGCTCGAAACTGTGTTTTGGGAAATAAGTTGTACATTTCTAAAGGTCCAAATTTCTCAATAATTTTGAATCCGGTATGCGAAGTTACAAAATTAATTGTGGATGGTCATGTTTTCTCTGGCCAAGAAGCCCTGAATCAGGTATATATATAGATAGCTCGTTGATTATGTAGTTAGAACTTTAGTCATATTGTTAAGAAACTGTGTTAATATTTCGTTTGCGGTAATAATTTGTTGCAGGCCTACGTTAAGAAATTAGTTCGAGAAGCTTACTCAAAGTGGAATTCGTTAGAAGTGATCGAAAGAACCACGAACGAGACTGCCCTTTTGACACAAGGTATACATGGTTGATATTAATTGATTAGTAAAGATTGTTGGTTATATAACTAACAGATATAATTCTGATCATATAGGTGATATCTTGGGCCAGCAATACGGTGCGAACCAATACCATAACATTGAAATCGATAGAACGTATCAGCAAAATGGATATGTTCCAGAGGTGTCTACCAACAATTTGGAGATAATGAGTGAAGGATACATATCGACTCCAGTTGAGTTCGGAGTATGTTTCAACATCACCGGATCTTCGTCTCAAGGTCATATAAACAACCCTTTCGAAAACCCTCATCTACGTTAGAAAGCCTCTTGTGCACTTCAGAATGATTTGACTCTTTCCAAACAAGAGTTGATAATATAGTCATATATATATGTAATTGGTTGTGGATCATGTTTGTACATAGATGTGTGTAATTTAGAAACAGAGTAATACTCTTCGAATGGTATCACTTGTTCACGTTTTGAAAAAAAACGTGATTCCGCTGTTTTTTACCATTCACGATAGTAATCAAATTTTTACGTTTTCACGTTTTTATCCACGCTTTGCCATTCATAGTTTTATTGTTCATCTAGATTCTAGCATATACCAATTTGATCTTCAGCTGATCAATCAAGCTTTGATATTCAAATTAGGCTCTGAGATTTGTAACTCAGATGAGAAATTTCAACGAAACCATCAAGGCTGTTCAGGTAACTACAAGGTAGAGTGAAACTAGTAGATAAAGTTACCATACAGAAACAGAAAATCAAATCACATCTTACAGAATCTTTGATTAATCTTTTTAACTTGGTGTGGTGTTTGTAGCGAGATTAGATTCGTGACGAAGCTCCTTGACGAGAGCAGCTAAAGCCTCAGGGTTAAGACCAAGATCGCAAAGAGCTATGAGTACAGACAAAGTGTGTCGATCAAGCCCTGTCTCTAAGATATTCGACATCCTGAACACGAGCTCCAAAGACTCTCTCGCTGTTTCAGCTGCCTCCTGATCCATTTACTCTAACCACCAAGACACAAACAGAATCAATTTTTCAATAGCTAAAGCATCATCTTTTATCGTGTACAGATCTCGATTGATATATTCATACTAACTAAAAATGCCAAGACTTGGGAGATGAAATTAGATCCTGTAACTGATAAGGAAGAAGAGATACGGAAAAGTACAAACCGATTAAGCGAGAAATAGTCTGAGAGAAGACCCGAACTTGAGATCTCAGAGCTTGTGAGCGAGTCGAAGAAGACGAATAATTGCGACAGAGATTAGGGATTTATTTTTGTATGGCCGGTTCAGAGAAAATTTTAAGTGGTTCATATAAATTTGGTCGGTTATTATTAACCGGTGTGACTGAGATTCGTCCGGACCTACGACCGGTTCAGTTTTAGGGGGAAGTGTTATGTCTGTTAATGGAGTTGTCCATAATTTCTCACAAGATAGCAGCATTCTCAAAACTGAGATTTTATGGCATAGAAGCAAGATCCTTGACTTTGGGACAAAAACATAGTTACGAAAGCTACAAGAAGAGAACACCCATCACAGTTGATGGGTTTTAGCTTATTTGACCAATACAAAAACCACAATGCTAAGCAGAAATCAATGAAAGCAAGAAACACAAGATACTGAGACTAGCACTTGGGATAAGGGCAATTACAAACTTCCTCAATCTTTTTGGCGTTTGGTGAGTTTAGTAAAGCTTTGAATTTAGGGTACTTCAAGTATTCGCAGATACAGTGCTTTTGCTCCTGTGCCTTGTTGCAACATTCTTTCGACGGATAAGATCCTTTTGTTATGGTGTCCGAGCATGGACTCAGCTGCATAGGATCACATGGCGCTTCTGCAGCAACTCTGCTTTCTTGAGCAGCAATGAGGAACAAAAGGATAGCACAAGTAAACAACACTGGCTTTGTGCAAGAACCCTTCATTGTCTCTCTCTCTATTGGAGTTTTTGGAAGTGATGCAAAGAAGGAGCTTTCAGGTTTGGAGTTAGAAGTGGGTTTCTCTCATGCTATTTATAGAAACAAATGGCTTTGTGTTAGCCACGTTACCCAAATGAGAGTTCGTGGTTGGAGGAGATCACGAGATGTATAACACTTATAACTTTGTTTAAGCTGAAAGTGATTATTAATTTTGTTAAAAATGCTCAGACAAAGCATATAAAGACTAAACACCATTTGGAGGAATTTATAAAACCATGTGCATCCAACATAAACGCCAGCTTTCGGCTATAACCCCCGTGAAGGTATAATCTTGTTTGACAGCTAAACAAACACATGGATAAAAGTAACTTCAAATTTTATTTTTATTCATTAGATTAGTGTTACATAAGGTAATACCAGCACAAAACACTAATTCTAACTTCTAGTTATATTCAAGAGTCAGAACTTTAAAGCCAACTTGCACCAAAAAGCTGTTCTGTTATCATTCACTATGTAGCTGCTTCCTTTCAAAATCTTTGATACCTAGATGTAATGCAAGTCTGTAACCAAAGACCAACCAAAATACATCGTCTCAATCACACGACGATTAAAATAAAGATTAGCCTCAGATAACTGTTAGCAGGAGAAGATTTTCATACTTTGCATTGACGGATCATAATTGATAAAGTCAAACAATCTTATGTGTAACTCCCACTCAATTTAAGTATGAGCTAAGTAAAGTTTGTCAAGATGACACCACGAAAGATCTATGGGCAAAAGAGAGAAGTCCGAGACATATCCTTCAGCAGGAAATCACTTGCTTAGACATCAAATACTATCTACCAAGACGATACCAAACAAGCATTGCCCTTGTATAAGACGATATGTATGTGCCTTTTACTCCAGTTATACAAGTAAAGAATAGAACAAGAATTGCTCTCCGAAAACTTACCAAGTTAATCACTTTCACAGTCAGATTCAGAGGATTGCGCAGCTTCCTGGCCATCAATCTTAATACCGGGATTAGACAAGTCAACATCTTTTGGGTCATCAAAGTCAGTATCATCACTGTCGATATCTGCATCAGACAAATGATCACCTCTCAAGCCATTACTCTCATCATCTGAATCAGACAAAGAATCACCATCTCTTAGACCATCACTCTCAATATCCGAGACAGTGTCATCGACTTTATCTGTCTTGTTAACTACAGGATACTTCCGCACTTCCTCCATGACCTCATCATCACTATCATCGTGCTTCCCAGATAACTTCCTAATCATCATTGCCTCAAATAAATCAGGAATTGCATCCTCATCTCCATCATCCAAAAAGGTTTGTATTCTCTTCTTCAGCTCTGAAAAACACAAACAAAGGAAATGAGCTTCGGAAATACTAAACACATTGTAATCTTTACAAAAGCTCACATCATCAAGCATTCATAAAGTTAGCTAATTTTCCAAAGTCGTTGCAAAAATTCTTCCTTTTCGTTCACAAATCTAACCCATTTTCCTCAGAACCCGAACAAAGAAAGTTCATTTCCAGAAATGTCACCTTCTTTAGAAACAACCTCGTCGCTTTTGGAACTCGGCGTGGAGTCTGATTCGGAAGAGAAGAAGACGAGGTGGGAAGTGATTTGGTTGAGGGAAGGAACAACAACACGAGGGTTGATGTTCGAATGGTGGAAACTAGCGGGTGAGTGTCGGAGATTTCGAGCCAGTAAGATGGGAAATTTCTGGAGAAATCGTCTCATGGGACTAGGGTTTATCAGAGAGGATTGTAAATCGAAAGCATTTGGGTAAGTTCAACCGCTCTTTTCTTCTTCTTTGATTTTCTTGAATTGATCCTAACCGGGTCGGGTCCAATATTGACCGGTTGGTACTCGTTTCTTAAAATAAATGGACCGGGTCACCCCAGCCCAACTTAATTTGACGATATCCTTTCGTTTGTTATGGTCCTTATGGAACATCTACCATCTCATTCATTTTCCACATTTACAAGGTGATTAACTTTTTAAACCAAACTACACAAAATTTATTTGGGGTTTATTGGTTTAAGTATTCTACTGGATTTACAAATCTAAGTGAATTCCGGTGTTATTCAATTAATGATTTTCAAATTCTTATTGAAATTTTGTGTTATTCAATTAAAGATTTTCAAATTCAAATACATATTAACCCTTATTCAATAACAAATGTTTAAATACGAGTTTCATTTTAAAATGGATTATAATGGACTTGAGAGTGTTTTCATGTCATAAATGGAAATGTTGAAATTCTTAGTAAAATCTTGGTATTTCAGTATGGATTTCTACATGGATTTAGAAATAAAAGAATTCTACTTGGATTTCCAAATGCTAGTGAATTTTCAAATCCATTAGAATCAATGAACCAATATACCCCCATCAGTCTCTCCATATCCATAACTCGAAAACACTTGAACTTTCTTCGGAAATACAAAAAAAAATTGGAAAGCCGCACTGTTATACTTTGTTGTAATTATAGCCCTCAGAGGCACTTCAAGAGCTTCAAGACTTGCTTTTATCATCTCCACTACTATGTTCATGGGGAATACAAAATATTTCATCTTCTTATCTACTTTCTCTTATGTGTTGTTGATTCATTCTCAATAAGTCTTCTACCGTCTTCCTTCTCAAGATCCTTATATTACCATTCGGGAAAGTACAAGGAGCTTGTGCGCGATGTAGAAATTTGATAAGCTATGTCTTTGTCTCTTGCTCCTATCATCTTAAGGACCAACATTCCATAGCTATAAATATCTTATTTACATGCAGGAGACTCTACAATACATTCTCGAAAACATTTCGGGTGCAATGTACCCCATTGAACCCCTTGTGTCTGGCAAAAACATGATGTTCTCTTTGTTTTCTCAGAGTTTGACAAGTCTGAAATCCGAAACTTAGGGACAATTAAAGATTATCATCTAACAGTATAATATGTGGTTTTATGTCTAAATGAACAATCGTTTCTTTGCAGCGATGGTGCAAGAACTCAAAGCCCCCGAGCAATGCCTAGTGCGATATTAATCAATCTCTATTTAACAGTTTTGTTCTCAGTTATTAATTGTATTTATCATGTTATTAAGAAAAAATAATGAATCATTAAACATGATTTAAAAACACTAATAATATCNTAATAATATCATTAATGTTTTTTTTTTTTTTTTTTTTTTGCTATATGGTGATATTAAATTAAAGCCTCTAAGTTTTAATCACTAGTGTACATAGTTTTTTAAGTAGTCAACCCATGTTAACAAGGAGATATGTAATTGAAGAAATGAATTAATAATAGTAAGCCTTACTTACTAACAATTTCTTCTTTTTTTTCTTTATTGTTGCCTCGACAGTGAAAGCCACTATGATTCACCATCTTCATACATAATTTTGCTATTCCAAAACTCACTTTACAACCACAATATTGGTGCACCATAATCAGTATGACTAAGATTAACGCTCAGAGATATATGAATTTTAGTCGCATTAACTAGACTAAAATTTGTCTTGTTCATTGTTTCGTCACATATATTTGACTGCATTTCCATGACTTTACACAGATGTACAAATCTTATGATTTTTTCATATATCATGAACTATTATTTAATCTCTATTTAACGGTTTTGGTCTCAGCTATTAGTTTTTTAGAAAACTAATTAATAACTAAGCATGATTCAGAATTAAGGACCGGTTCTTTATTTTTGCTTTACGGAAAGACTAAATAAAACCCTATCAGTTTTATACACTATCATACATAAAGAGTTTAAACAGTCAACCCACGTTTACAAGAAGATATAAAATTGTAGAAATGATTATATAAAATGTAATTAAACGCTGAGTCTTACTCGCTAATAAATTAAATTTTTGTTAATTTTTTCATCATTGCATTGACATCTATAATAATATGGTTCACCATCTTCACACATGAATTTGTTCTCCCTATACTCACTTTACAACCATAATATTGTTGCACCATAATCTCAACACGATTGAGAGTAACGCCCAAAGATTTATATTTTCTAGTCGCACTAACCAGGCCAAACTTTATCTTGTTCACTATTTCGTCACACACACACACACATATATATATATATATATGATTGCATTTGCATGATTTCATATTTCACAAATGTACAAATCCTACGAATTTTCTATACATCATGAACTATCCACCACCAAAAACCGACTGAAACGATATATTATTTGAGATTTTGACACATCCAAATATCATCTCATATTTTTCTCTCATGAATTTCCATGAGTGGTATCGTTTCCCAAGCTGTTACTCCAGGATAGTAAAATTTGGTTGATTGTGGCTCGTTTTCCAACGCATTTGTAAAATATACCAACATGATATTAATTCAATTAAACAATTGGGGATAATATTATTTATAAAAATACTATTGTATGATGAGCAAAACGATTACAAGACCGTACTAGCACATATTGATCTGATTACTAAATAAGGGGAGTGTTTGGGTAAATTTTAACCAGTTCGAATTGAGACAGTACTACAGAATAACGGGTTAGAATAACTGTTTAATTATTCGATAACCCGAAACAGGTGTTTAGAACTACAACATATTGTGAGCTATTAAGAGAGAGTTTGACGGTGGCTTAGCAATTGTTTGGTGGTTGGATAGCTGTCAGGTGCCGCTAGTCTCATAGAGAGCTGTTAGTCGTAGATTGAGGTTGTTTCAGAGCTTGTGTTATGTGTCCCTCTTCTATTGAAGGAATTTCCTATTTATAGGTTATTATTAAACCGACATATCACTTATTCCCGCCAGTTTCGGGATTTAGATCTATCAGCTGTTTTTTATCCTCTGGAATTTGAATTCTTGATATATATCAGCTATCCTCAATGAGCATGGTCTTGCCGCCAATATATACGGACCCGTATGGGCTTACCATTGATCTAGCTTATTTTGGCAGCTGTATGAGCCTATTTAACAGTTGTCCAAACCCAATTAGCAGCTACTTAAGCTTACATAGTAGTTGTCCGGCTATCAGTAATAGCTGTCTATTTTTGCAACCTTATTTGTCGGCTCTACTTAAGGTTGTCTGAATGATGAATTTATTTTATCCAACAGGGAGAGAAGACTATATTATGTATCCGATCAACACCATAAACTAGTACTCAGTACAAGAGAATCAAATCTGAAGATTCATAAAAAAAAAAAGAAAAAAAGTTCATTAGAAAATCTTCCAAAATCAAAATTCTTCTAATAAAATAAAAAAAGAGATAAACTCTTACCAAATGGATATTAGGCTTCTAGCAACTGGATATTTACTTCTAGTTATAGGCTTCTAGGGGATGCATTATAAATTTTTTTAGTAATTATCCAAAATAATAATTTTTTAATTTTTTAAAAAATTCCAAACAAAATTAGAAGCAGAGAGGTTCATTTGTTTTTTTCTTTTCTTTTGAAGTCTGATTCTTCATTTCTCTGTTATTTGAATTTTTGATAGAAGGTACAAAACTACTTATTTNGAAAAAAAATTTTTTTTTTTTTTTTTTTTTTTTTTTTTTTTTTTTTTTTTTTTTTTTTCAAGAGTGGTGCTTATCTGCTAGATTGCCAAACTTTTGAGGCAATTAATTGTGGTTAAAACTGTAAAGAAAAGATGATTTATTTGTCGTGGAGTTTTTGGGCCATTCTCCTATGACAATGGGGAGGAGACTTTTAGACTATGGTTTTTGGACTCATCACTCATGTGATTCACCTAATTTTCTCGATGATTTATATCACCTTTCTTTAATCTCTAAACTCTTAATCAAAGTAATTGGTTACCAACTACTAATATTTTTCCAGCAAACCCGGACCAATATTCTTCCGAATGTTTGCATTTCCCCAAAAGCAGATTCTATATACAAAAACATAAAAAATATACCGACTTATAATTTTGTAGCAGTATAAACCAAAATATAACTTGTGGCCTGTGACTTGTGTGGACTTGTGAGTCTCGAATATTTTATTGTCTCTCTGACCTCGAATAAATAAAAATTGAGATACCTCTGATAAAAAGCATAGAAAAGTAAAAGTGAAATGAGACCTTTCTTTATTCATACAAGGCCAAAAGCAAAGACATTTAAAATTTTCTCCTTAAATCTTCGTTTTAGGTTTTGGAACAAAAGTGAACACACAAAACCATGTAAAAAGAGCAAGTTATTTTAAAAGCAAAGTCAAATGTTGATACTTTGATTGGAAGTAAAAAAAAAAATAAAAAAATCTCAAAAGGCTAATGTGGTGGGAATCTATTTGAGTATGGAGTGAGTAAATACCTAAAGTACCCTCAGTCAGTTACCTAAAACTCTAAAGACAAGACAAAAGTATAGTCCACACATCTACAGTAGTTTGTGATAAAACAAATATCTTATTCAGTTTACTTCAAACACAAACTAAACTCGGCTTTTAATCAATTAACACGTTAATTAGTTTCCACTAAAACCAACTTCACTCCCTTCTTCCCCGCGCAGTGTGTGTGTCTCTCTCTCCCCACCTCTCCATTATCTCTTTCCCCTCTTCTTCTCTCTCTCTCTCTTTCTTCATCTCTGAAGAGACAAAACAAAACAATGCCAGTTTCTACAGAGCCCTCAACAACAATCGGACAACACATCAAACTCCACCGACCCAGGAACCAACAATTCCCCACCACCGACGAGCCTCTAATCCCTAAACCTAACCGTGCCTCTAAATCCGCCATGTCTTCCTTCTTCCTTTTACCATCGTCCTCCTCGAACGAACCTACTAGGAAGAAACTCAACAGTTTCACCCAAACGACGTCGTTTCGTGGGTTAGGCTGCACCACCTCCGCATCTCAACAAGTCTCCGTCCCCGCCGTGATTCGCTCCTCCGCCGATTGGGATTCGACTGGTTTCAGAATCAAGAAGACGAAGAAGTCCAAGAAGAAGAACAAAGGTTGTAGCTTTAATGGTGGGTCGGTTAAGATCTTGAGTGAGACTGACAGAACCGGTTGTGTCGCGATTCCTGATGTTTGGTGCGGACCTGGTGTTGGGTTCTCCACAGATGCGGTTGTTGGTGGTTCAGTTGACCCGGTTGAGTCGGATCCTCCGAGAAGGAATATCCCGACGAGACGCAAAATCGATGGAGATAAGAACTCTAATCAGAGAGAGGTACAATTTTACATTTTCTAATTTTTTCCTTTTATTATTCGTTACGTGCTCTGTGTTGATTTGATTTTCGAATTTCCAGAATTGATTTGATTCAGTATCCAAAAATATAATACCGAATTAATTTGTTGGTTTTATTAATTTATAAAATCTAGAATATATATGATTTGCCTTTATCTGAGTAGTCAGAGTTAGGGCTTTTCCTTTTTGATTTAGGTTCTTGAGTCTTATTTATATAGCAAGTTCTTGTTATTAAGTAGTCTTCATTCTCTCGAGTATACGTGGTGTCTCTACTCTGGTAACAATTAGTTGTCACAAGCTTCCGTCGAGAAAATTAAGGTTTTTTTCTACATTTTTTCTACTGTTGAGTTTATCGTCAGATTGTAGCTGTTTGTGTTGCTGCAAATAAACCCTTTGATTGGTCTTCAAGTTTGGGGTTTTTTACAGTACTTTCAAGTGATCATGCGAGTGCTGTTTTTTATGGCAGGGTTCTTCTGTTCTTCCCAGGAGATCGGTAAATCAAGAATCCAGTTCTTACTTTGACTCTGATTCGACCTTTTTGACATCGCGGTCTGGGGCTGAACAAACGTTGTTCTCTGATAGATATCATCGCCATCTACGACAACCTTACCATGATGGACTCTCTGAGGTAGAGTGTTTTTTCTTTACTAAGTTTTCAGGGTATTGAGATCATGGAGCTTGTGCTTATGAAGTTTCTTCTGTAGATGATGATGATGCAGAATGGTTTTGTAATGGGAGGGATGTTAAGCTCAAACGATCACTTCCGTGACTTGAGGCTCAATGTCGATAACATGACATACGAGGTTTGTGGTTTTCCATTAAAGTATTATGAATGAGCTGTGATGACTCTTAAGGTTCTTGAGTTATGTATATGTTTTTTTTGTATCTAAACCAGCAACTTTTGGAGCTTGGTGATAGAATTGGCTATGTGAGCACTGGACTTAATGAAAAACAGATCAAAACCTGTATCCGTAAAGTCAGACCTTTACGTTCAAATACACCAAATGATGATAAAAAGTGCAGCATCTGTCAAGTAAGTCCAGATTACCTTTCATTGCTCAAGGAAATCAGAATTTGAACATGTTTAAAGAAATCGGTGAGTAAACAGAGTTGACACTGACGAATGTTCATGTTTGGCTTGTTTGATAGGATGAGTATGAGGCGAAGGACGAGGTAGGGAAACTGCGATGTGAGCACAGGTTCCATGTCCACTGCGTGAAACAATGGCTGTTGCGTAAGAACAATTGTCCGGTCTGTAAAACAGTGCCGTTCCTTAAGTCTTAGATTAGATATAGGTCCCCTATCTTTGATGATGATTCTTGATTTAAGGATCACTATTTCATGTTATTAGATTATTTTCTCCATCTTTTTATTTTATTTTATTTCTCAAACAATTATATGTTGAAACCAGCTTCTTACATATGGAAAAGTCTCTTGGAACATTGTGAACCCCACATTGCGTGTGGGCTTAATCCATCAGTTTTTGTTGGTGATTATTAGGTCGTCAACTACAAAATTGTTAGGTGGATCTAACGTAATATAATCACATGATTATGATGAGACGGTTACGGGCAAGTAACATATTGTATTTATAGTTTTCAACAAATACAAGCCTGTCACATACAAGAGTGTGTGTAGGGGTATGTAGCTCCCAAATGTATGAAGCTTTTAAGTATACAAGTGTGTGTGTAGGAGTATGTATATATTTACCTTTTTACAGATACAAGAATCAGCTCAATTTTTGTAATACCAAGTCAATCTAACTCTCATCATGGCACAGAAGAAACTCAGCAATCAATGGATATATTTCGTGCCGCGCCTGTAGTGAGAATGAATGGGTGAATATAATCAAAAGGACATAACGGGTAAGAAGAGGGTTTGCTCGTACATACCGTGCGACCAGAAATAAGATCCTGGTGACCATAATGTGGACCTCCAGGTGATCCTAAAACTCTGAAAGTAGCTAGATGTGCTGGAATCAGCTTCACTGTATCTGCTCATCAAATCAACACCATCACACCGGTTACTGATTAAATCAAGAGAAAGATATGTTGAATTTGCATTAAAATATGTTTAGTTTAACTACCGTATACTGCATCAGGAGGACAGACTATGTCCCAGTCCCCTGCAAGAGCTAAGATCGGGACATTGGTTTTGCTGATATGATCCTTGTAACAGAAAGCACCGGTCCTGCAACGCAGTCCACCCGGCCCCACGGCTGTCGTTAACTGCAAGAGAAGCTTAGCTGGTACAGTGCCTGTTTTTTCCCCCCAGAAGAACATTATCCTTATCAGAAATAAGCCTAGTATGAAAATTGTGCAGAAGTTTGAGAATATGTTTAAGTAATTGTACTTACATAAGGTTTTCAAAACAAGCTTCTCAATCAATTCAGGGTCCATCATTTGAGGGGCAGAGATATTAGTGGTTAACCAGGACAAAGCATAAGGAGGACGGCACATTAGAGGGTGAACCATGGCGAGCATTGTATCAATGGGTATGGCAGGCACTTTAAGAGCTTCTACGGGATCTTTCTGAAACAGAATGGCATTCAAGATCACTTTTTAGTCATATTTTCCCCCTTTAGAGAATGTAACTGTGTGGTGATTCGTTCTTTTAAGTACTTGCCACGGGTAATAGATATCTGAGGAGTGTTCCTGAGGATGAGTAGTCCAATGTTGATGCTAGAGTGGTGACAGAAGCGAACCCCGAATCTATTCCTTTAAAGCCTGGTGAAGAAACGCGATTAAGCCACAATGTAACTAGACAGCACATTATAGCACAAATGTTTAAGAATATATATGATGTAAAAGAGAACTTACCACATCTTGAGAGCATGGAATATAACAAGATGCCACCCATTGAGTGACCAACTGCGAGCAACTTCCCATCTGTAGGCTTGCTTTGAGCCCTCACATACTCCATCTGAGAACAACATTTCATACTTACACATAATCAGAAATAGCTAGCAGCTGAGCACAAGGAAAAAAAAAAAAAAAATCTCAAGGCTGTTTCATTTCTTTATTTTCACGACATAACTTGCAAAGAGAAAAAGTTGATTATACAGAAGAATAAACAAGAAGTGTCACCTCACCGCAGAAGGTATATCTTCTTCAAGATAATTATCAAAATCCCAATTGTAAAGAGGGATAAGCTCAAGCCGCTGCCTGAAATCTTCTACTCTCTTGGATAAGCGGTCTTGCAACCCCATGACTCTAAGACCTGCAAGTTCTTTTCTGGTCTCAACGAAATAAGCCAACTAGACAATACAAAATAGGAAGAGGGGGTAATGAATCAACCTCCATCAAAAACACTTTCCAGCCTCTCAGATACACTAATGAAATTCTCCAATAAATCCGAGACTATCCGCTGCTGGTCATTGCTGGATGTTGTCCTTCTCCGTTTCTCTTTTCGTCAACAAAGTGACAAACAAGATTAATCAGAAAGTAATACACACATAAGCAACTCACAAGAAAATGATGATGCCTTTACCAAGATCTGTATCAACACTTAGATAACTCAATCCGGCTCCACGAAGCTCAAGAATCCATGTATCGAAACCCAAACCAGACATAAATCTTGCAAAGGAGAACTACATACATAAAAATCAACACAAGAGAAGTGTTTAGCTTCCACATATAGACTTGAATCCATCTCAAATCAAAACCAGTAGAGAATTTACAACATAAGAGGAATCAAAATCACATACCTCAGGGGAAAGATCATATGTAAAAGCATTGGTGGCAATCCCAGACAACAGAAGCAAAGGATGTTTCCTCTTTGGTGCCTATAAACATGTATAAACATGACAATACATATGCATAAATGATACATGTATGTGTATTTAATTGTTTATTGGTACCTTTGGGGAAGGAAGATATCGCCAGAGAGCGACTCGCCAATCGGAGTTAGGCACAGAAACGTAGTGGAGTTCATCCGCCGTGCATATTTCATCCGCCGTCTTTTTCGCAACCAATCTGATCGCCGGAGAAGATGATCTGACTCGGCCGAGTTGCACCGACGAAGTGAAATGCCTAAAAGAGTGACTCCGTAAAGAAGAGGCCATGACGGAGGAAGTAAGGGAAGCCGAGCTTAGCTCAAATCGGAGAGCAACCATAACCACCGTGAATATATTACAACGATGATGTTCGCCTAAGCAGAGCAACGGTTACTTGATTGATTTATGTAGACGCTAAGGTATGAGTCGCTTTCTAATTCTTGTTTCTAATTTTTGTGGATAAGTATTTCAAATTAAAATTCCTTTGCCACAAATATAGAAAATAAAATTTGACTAAAACCGGTCGGTGTGATTTTTTGTACTTTTGTTTTATTTTGTCAATAATAATATATATGGCATTTAGAATACAACTTTTTAAGTTCCATATTTTGTCAATAATCCCACAGATACATAGAAGTAGTAGTACTGTTTTTGTTTTAGGACTTCACTCATAAACAAGAAGGTGAACCGGCTCTGATTAACTCATAGGAGCCATCTTTACCTTTCTTCGAGTTGTTTTCTCTGCTTGTGGTGCTCAGTGACAACTTGGAGCAACCCGTTTTGGACCTCGTGGCGTAGAATCATAGTCTCAAAGTAGTTTAGACTCTCCAACTCTTTGCCCGTCATTTGCTGGATCAAAAGCTCCAAGGTCTCGATTTTACGAACCATTGCTTCACGATTTAGGTGCTGTTTTGTCTCTAGACTGCTGCTCCGGAGCCGTCTTGCCTTATTTCTCCAAATCTTTCTCTGCTTTGACAAAGACAATTCATACTCGAGACTCCTATTTCTCCTTGCTCTAATCAATTTTGGCCTCATATCCTCATCCACCCCATCTTCCTCCATAATCTCTTTTTCAGCTTCCTCCAGCTCTGCTTCCATCTTGGTTAGATGGGCATTCACATTCAGCAATCCCGAACGTAACAGAGTCGCAATTGACTCCAACACGGGGATACTAAGACCATCAACACACTCACCGTTTAGCCTCTCATATCCAATCTGGAGGGTCTCGAGTTTAGTCTTCAAACTGTTAGGGTCTTGCAGCAGCAAATTTGTAGGTTTGTTTCCCATCGCGTGTTTTTCTCTCTTTCTAAACTTAGCTACATCCGTCCCTTATTTATAGAGAGAAAATGACAACAAAAACTTTCTCTTCTTCCGATGTGGGACAAAATGACTCAAGAATAGAACTTTAGAATATGTTGTTGGCGTTTAGAATATGTTGTTGACTGTCAAGACGCCAAATTATTATTATGATATTTTATTTTATTTTGTGTAGTTTTGTATTATTGTTCAGAAATTCAGAAACTTCTACCTTACTCCATCATAGAAGCAGTGGATCATTGCAGACAAATCCAATTTCAGACTCTGGACCTCGTTTCACCTCAAACATCAGTACATCACATTTTGAATTATGATAACCAAAAAGTTCCAAATAAAAGCTGGTAACATATTTTACATAATCATTCATTTTTTGTCTGCAAATAACATACCACACACTGAAAATATTCAAGAAGAAAAATTCTTTTGCAAAGGAGAAATCAGTGTTAAACATAACAAAGTTTTGTGAATGTAATCTTCAAAGATACACTTTGGCAACACGAATAAGGGATATTAATGGTTTGGAACATAGCGTTTATGTTACAACTTACAAAGGATGTGGTCATTGGTGGTTTGAATGAGAAACAAAAAAAACAAGCCGTGCTTACACTTTATAATCATCTGCACACAACAAGAAATCAAATGAATTCACAAGGCTATATAAAATATGATTTATCATTGGGGCTCGGGCTTTGAAGCAGGGTAATCTGCACTGTAGGCAAACGAGTCCTTGCCATAAGGATTAGTAGATCCTTTGCTTGCGTCCTCGTACGTTCTGGAACTTGTGGCTGAATCAACGTTAGGATTCAATCCCGCAAGCTGCATGATGTTCTCAATCTCTTTGACAACCTCACCCATCGAAGGCCTGTTCACTCCTTCCTCTTGTACGCATCTCAAAGCAAGATCAACGTACTTGTCAAACCCGTTGAGGTTCCCACTGCTTGCGATGATCGTCGTGTCCAGCAATTCTTGCAGGTCATACAAGTCCCTCGACTTGTTCATCTTCGTCTTCACCTCTCTTACGACGTATTTGCCTTTCTCGATAGGAGTTTTGCCGGTTAACAGCTCGAACATGACTACACCAAACCCGTATACATCACTCTTCTCGGTCAGTTGATTTGTCATGTAGTACTCAGGATCCAAATAACCCTAGGAGGAGACACATATTAATTTGTGAATTTAAATATATGAGAAACAGAAAGAGAGAAAGGATTTGGTTGCTTCTCTACCCACCATGGTTCCTTTCACTTGTGTTGTGACATGAGTTTTCTCAGGGTCTCCCACGAGTTTTGAGAGGCCGAAGTCGGCAACCTTTGCAGTTAGATTATCGTCAAGTAATATGTTATGTGATTTGATGTCTCTGTGTATGATTGGAGGATCAGCTAGCTCATGAAGATAAGCCAGCCCCTTGGCTGAACCAAGTGCTATTCTAAGTCGTCTGGACCAATCCAGTCTAATCCCAGTCTTACCTGATAGACTGTCTCTTAGAGACCCATTTGGAATGTACTCGTATACCAGCATCTGTTCACTTCTATCAAAGCAGAATCCCAACAGTCTCACTACATTCTTATGATGCACTCTCGAAAGAAGCTCAATCTCTGTTTTGAACTCCAACCCTCCTTGCATAGATCCTTGTTGAGCTCTTTTGATTGCTATCAGTTGCCCAGACGGGAGAATCCCTCTGTACACCTTGCCGTAACCTCCACCACCAACATCATTTGCCTCTGAAAAGTTGTCTGTACATCTCTTCAGCTCATCAAAAGTAAAGGCTTTTGCTCCCATGAGCTGCGGAGCATCGATACTGCTCTTACTCGTATCCCACTTGGCTGCAACATATAAAAAGAGAAGCTAGGCTGTCAGTCCAAGGAGGAATATTTTTATAGTAGTAAAAACCTTTTCTTCTTACCAAAAGGATTATTTTGACCAGTTGCTCTCTCTGCTCTCTTCTTCTGCTTGAGGGCGTAAACTCCAGCTATAGTTAACAATAGTAGAAGAACTGCAGCACCAACTGCTGCCCCGATAATAATGCCTGTGTTTGATGACTTGGAACCTCCTACATATGATGCCAAAATGAGTCATACTGAACAAATTTTTATTCAGTTTCATTGTGCGTGTTGATCGTACCAGAGAGGTGAGAGTACGGGTTTGCCTGGAATGTGTAAGGGCCAAATCTTTCAGGGGGCTTGTAAGTCTGATTGGTGTACACAAAGTTAACAAGTGTCATTCCCGTGTCATTAAAACTCTCTCTGCCTGATGGAAACACCAATAGGTCTATTAGAAGCTGATGATCAGTTCCATTCTCTCTTATATTTCTGATGGCCACAGAGTCCACCGGATAACTGAACTTCCTAAAAAAATCTGCCATTCCCTTCTGAAGCATCTGGAAGTTGGTGACGTCGAAAAACCCTGAGAAGGAAGGAGACCTGAAGATGAGTGTTCCTGTGAATGGATACGCACAACGACAGGTGGGACTCGGTTCCCGGCCATGATCACAGGGAGAACAGGTTGCTGGGATCGTAGAAAATGAGGTATTGGGTTGGATTGCTGAACAATAACTCGGCGGGTTCCTCAGCTCCCCGCACACCGGATTGTTTGCCAATCTGTGGATGTATCAAAAGACATGAGTAACTGACAGAGAAAAGATGCCATTTTGATATGTGATCAGGATGCATACATTACTTGGATGGGCTTGTTAGCTGGTGGCTCATATGCAGTTATGATATTGCCTTCTAAATCCACAAATTCCAACTGATCGCTATAGTTTGTACCAAAGTCCAAGGTTCCAGTAATCTGATTGCGCTTTAGGATACTTCAAGTAAATCCAGAAAAAGCATCCAAATTAGTACAGATTTTACAAGTTTGAGTTGATTTTCCCGGCAAAAATTTCAATGTATTGTTTTACTCACACTGTCTGCAACAGAGGAGGGCGGAAAAGGAAGGCTGGTATTGAACCGTTGAGTTGGATCCCTTCCATCCTTCTGCGAAGGAGAATACCATTTGTTCTTAGTAAGTATATAGACTGAAAGATCCGGACAGAGAGAGAAGTGTTCATACAATGTTGCCAGGTTTTTTAATGAAGAGATCCATGATGGAATATTTGAGGCTTCCAAAGAGTTATTGCTCACATCTCTGTTACAGTACAATCACATCTTGGCCTTAGAATAATAAAAAACAACGGTCTGAGAAGAGTAGTGATGACAAAAGAACACTTACAATGTGTAGAGATTGGTCAAGCTGGTTAAATTTGGAAGACTACCTGTAAATCTGTTGTTGGCCAAGTACCTGAAACATAATCAATTATAAGCTCTTAACCTCTTTTTATTTGTTTCGGAAACTACAGCAAAAGACTATATTTGCTCACTTACAGTTCATTAAGATTTGTGAGATTATTAAGATTTGAAGGAATATCTCCAATTAGTCTATTCCTATCAAGGCGCCTGTAACAAAGAAAAGTGCATGTGAGATTAAACAATTTAGGATAGACGACAAACAAATTACAACAGTCTTTTACTACTTACAACACTTCTAAATTTTTAACGAGGCTGAGGCTCTCAGGGATCGTTCCCGTCAATTGGTTTCCATCGAAGAGCCTTTCGATAAAACAACAAATAGTCAAATCACTTTGTAGTTGATCCTCTCAAATTATGCAAGATCTCAGTTTTGAAATGTACTTTGAAACTTACACATGTATCAAAGTCATGTTTGAGTTGAAGAGCTTCTTTGGGATTTCGCCCGACAGCTTGTTTTTTCCAAAATGGCTGCAAGAGAAATAAAGGGGTTAGACCGATTAGTATACTAGAAAGAGTGATTATACAAAAGAAATAGAATGATTTGGGATAATACATACAAATGCTTAGTTTCGTACAGCATGTCAAGTCCAGGAGAAGAAGTCCCATTAGAAACTGGAATCTCTCCTTCGATCTGATTGTCAGCTATGTCAAACCAATATAGCTTCGATAACCGTCCAATGGAAGCAGGAATTGTCCCACTAAACTGATTAAAATTCAGGGTGCTGTATGGAGGAAAATCAAAATTAATACTAATCTGGTTTAGAGACTGTTTATAATAACAGGAAGCAACAAAAACTTACAGATATATAAGGTTTTCTAGTGATCCAATGGACTCGGGTATTTGACCACTGAAACTACATCCCAAAAGGATCCTGAAGAATAAAACGAGTTAGATAAAATAGGACATAAGACAAGGAGATATACCTAAGTTGTTCTAGAGATCCAATGATCTTGTTTACTTACAAGTTCCTCAACTTTTTAAGGTCACCAATATTTGGAGGAAGTGGTCCGGACATTTCTTTATTATTTGACAAATCCCTACAAATATTTGAATCATAAGATGATAACAAAATCAATTTCTATTTGAAGGGTGGGGAACAAAAAGACATACAAGATCAGCAATTCAGACAAGGCAGAGACATCTCCAGTAAGCTTTCCTGTCAAGTTTAGGTTACCTAGTTGTCTGCAATAAACAACAAACAATAAAAGGTCTGCAGAAAATTATTGGAAAAAGCAGCAAAAGAAACAAGTTGTTACAATGAAACTATGCGGTCATTGCTACATGTTACTCCAACCCATTCCGTTCCACAAGGATCAAAACCATCCCAATTCTCAGGATAATTGCTCCAGTCATCCTTCAGGGCGTTTAAAGCAGCAGCTGCACCAGTTTTGAAACAATATCAAAGTTTTGAAATGCTTATATCCGAAAAGCCTTGAGACAATTAACTATTTATACTTACCGTCTTTAGAATTTGTGAGTGCGGAAACAGAACAAATTTGGAAAAGAAACAGGATCAGTAGGAGCATAAAAGCTCCTGCTCTTGAAATCATATGCAGACCAACAACTAATCCCTTTTCTCTTCTTTTGCCTCTGATTGTATCACAGAATCATTCAAGAAGAAAGCATGTGGTCTACACAAGTTATGAGGAATCTGTGAATAAGAATTACAGCCTCGTCGCCAACAAAACATGTAGTACAATAATGTTATAACAAAAAACAAAAAGGAGAAGACTTTGAACAATCCAAGTGAAAAGGAGATATAATAAAGTAGAGGAAAACAGAGAGTGGACCATAAAAAAGCTTGGTCAACTTGAAACAGCTAATAATGGGATTCGTAAAGGGTTGTTAGATGGAAATGTCAATAGGGTAATGGATGGAAACATAACATTTAAGAACACATATGAGTTGTCCTGTTGCATAACAAGTGTGGGTCCCCCCTCTTTTATCTACTATATTCAATACACTCATTATTTAAATATCTCCCCAAAACTAAACAACATTGGATATGATTTGTTCAGAACGTTTCATCTCAGCTACATAGAGTCGTGGTCAGCGACTAAGCAGTGATATGGTGGCCTATTTAAACATAAACATGGAACAAAGTCGTGGTCGTAGAAAAAATCAGCACAAGCTATTCACCAACTTGATATAATAACTATAATACTATTGCAGGAATGAATCAGTGATGATGTATATTGACCAATACTCCCGAATTAATTATAAATTAATCGAGTGGGTAATATCCAAAACATTTATGAATCAATTGGATGGCCCCCCACAGCTATGAGAAGATGTGTAACCAATTGGATCTAGCTTACACGGACAAACGCTTAAACCCTTAGTGGAGAGTACAANGGCGGGGAAAAAAAAAAAAAAAAAAAAAAAAGAGAGGGGCAGTGATGTAATGGTAGGATCAAGCTATCTGATGTTATCAACATTATGTTCTGTCGATCAACTTGATAGAGAATGAAAATGTCGGTGACCACAGCATGTAATTATGTGTTTGTTTTGAACATAAATATATTGTCATGACAAGAAAAGAAGAGAAAGTTCTGTTATACAACTCTCTATCATAATAACCTTAGGAACATATACGATATAGGAATACTAACATACCAAGAGATGGAAAACTATATGATCTAATATATACATATCTAGTTGAACCTACCTGATTCATTGCTCCTCTTCCTATTCGTCAATGATCCTAGTTCTCAAGCGATTTAGAGCAATTAAACTGACTGGCTGGAATCCCTCCATTGAGAAGATTAAATGCCTTATACAAGTATTAAAGTCTAAACAAGTTTCCCACCTCTTGAGATATGGTTCCATCATTGAGATTAAGTGATAAGAAACAAAAGATTACCGAAATAGATGGCGATATCATCCTTCCCAGTTGCAATCCTCCGAGGTCCAACTAGTAACTCTCTTGTGTTTGCGTCCACATGTAACCCCAGTCAAGTGCAGAGAGGGAATGAGTTGTTCCATGAGGACAAGACAAGTATCTTTTCTTCATAAACTTGGGACTCGAACAATGCTTGCTAATCAGTTTCATCGGTAAGCCTGTTGGCTTCAAGTAACATGAAAGCGCTGAAAGCAAGTAAACGGAAGAGTCTCATGCTTCTCATAATTTCCAGGGACGAGCAAATTGCAAAATGCCTTAGCACAACAAAAAGAAGACTGCAAGACTTTCTGTTCATGCTTGTGTGCAACTGCTAAACACACGACTGCAAGACTTTTCAAGGTTCTCAGTCTTCCTTGCACTTTTTGCTTTCCCTCTATCTGCCCTCCAAACCAGCATGTATTATTAGCTGCATTTTTCTCTAGCAGAAGTTGTGGCCGAAGCAAAAGGTGCATCTGAGATGGGTGTAGCACTGTCTGTTCGTGTACTTCCTGGACAGGTTACATCAAATCATTTCAACACTACCAAAAGTGTCCAAAACCAAAACCCATCGCAATGAGATAGTTAACAACAGCTGCTTGAGAATAGCCTAGTAACACCATCAACTTCACATCAAAACCAAAATCAAAATCTTCACCAAAAACTATCGAATCCCTAATCATCGAGCGAAGGGAGCAATTCAGAAATCGCTAAGTTCCAGGTTCCCCGAAGATTACGGAGTTAGAAGATACCGAGAGAGGGACGATGTCAGATTTGGAAGCTTCCAGTTTGCACGAGAGTATAGGGTGGCAAGAAAATCTATCGAAGCAATTTCACCGGCAACGAAAAAGGCGGCGAGAGTCCCCGACGTCGGAGGAGGCGGTATACAAAACCCGAAAGTGTTTTATTTTTAATTTTATTAAATCGCCCAAACCGGGAATCGGTTGATCACATGGTTCGGGTGAACAGATTTGCTTTTGTTTTTTCTTTTTAGCTCCTTTAACCGTGAAGAAATTGATAGATTAGGACCGGACTGAGGTTTAAATCCTAACAATGGCAACAAAATAGAACCACTGGATCATTGCAGACAATCCAAATTTCTGACTCGGACCTCGTTCCATATTCATAGACAGCAGCTTCATCAAACAGTAATCTAGAAAAAAAAAAAGCATAATCTAATTCCGGTTTGATACGGTTTTGGTTCAGTATAATGTACAGTTTTCTTATGGGCCTTGAAGGGCTGGCCCATATGGTAACAAACTAGCCGTTAATTCGAATTACATGAGTCTGGAGGTTTTCTTCGGGATTCGAAAGACGTAGTCTTTTCAAGTAAAGGGCTTTTCTATGTGTGTGAGAGAGGAAGAGAGAACGAACAACTGGTAGCGTTTCTCTAGGGTTTTGTTGTAACTGGGAAGCTTGATTGATGTCTCCGTTGCTTCAATTGATGAGTATAAGAAGAATGGGTTTGTCAAAATCGGGAACGGTAGCTAGTTTCCTTGATGGAACTGAAGGTCTCTACGGTTCTAAAGGAAGCTCCTTTATCAGGTAATCTTAGTTCTGTTTTTGGTTTGAGTTAGGTTTTGGGTGTGACTTGCGTTTCAACGTGCTTTGGTTCAATAGTAACTACAGAGTTGAGTAATTTGTGGTAGCGCTCCTTAGAAAATTGCAGGTTTCGTGGAAAAATATGAGAAAGATGAGTTTTTGAAATTGGAATCGTGGTTCTTTGTGCTTTACTCGTGTATTTGTTATCTTATGGTTATGGTCCATCTTTAGATATGTTCTCACAGTTGAAGCTGAGAAATCTTGAAAACTACTTTTGTATCTGTTAGATTATAAGCTTAATTAGGTTGGTTGGTGAAGGAATTGGTTTCTAATGCACCACTTAGAGAAGAATGTTTTGTTTGGTGACCACTTTAGCTGCCAGACAATCTTTCTTTCTTTTCAGGTTTGATGATGTAACCTTTTTGAGGACTAACGAATCTGCAGGATTAGTTGAAGCAATAGTGTTTGAGATGAAGGAAAGGGAGAAAATTGAGGAGATGTTTCTTAAAGCTGATGAGTATGTTGTACATAAGAACTTGCAAATGAGGTATCCTGCAAACTGGGAGAAGTTGTAATTAAGACAGGTTTCAATGATTTTGAATGGCCTAAACAGATATCCATAGTAAATGACACAACTTTGCAGCTTCTTCTTCAAGTTATACGCTTAAACCTTGTTTGTTTCTTTAATGGAACTCATCTCGAGGCACCCAAGGACCTACGTAACTTAGGACTAGGAACTGTATTGATTTAGGTGTTGGAGATATTTAGGCTGTTCAGTTTATGCATTCACTTGAGCTGTGCAGTTGCTATAAACAGCATTTGCAATTTTTTTCTCCACTTGATTATCAAGTCAAATCCACTGATCAAATTACATATATTGGATGATTTGTTCTTTAGATTCTTATAGAAATCCTCTACTTCTTACGTTTTCTTATAGCAAAGAAGGCGAAGGTGATGAAGCGGCAGTCTACATTTATCTTCCATCATACCTCTCATCCTTGGAGTAACCTTGGAGTAACAATTGTTTCCTCATCTGGATGGTAACTCTCCATGCTTTTTACCTTAAACTGTAAACTTTTCAAAGTTGTCATAACTCTAGTTGAGAGCATTCTTAATATAGATGGATTTTCATTAGTATACAACTGCAAATATCAGATGAACATCGTTAAGAGACAAAACAAAGAACCACGTGATGATATCCGGCCATCTAATTTTTGGTTGCGTTTACAAACACATAACAACCAGCTGTCTCTGATGGTGCTATTTGTTGTCAATGCAGGGTTCTCGTTCAGTTCTGGTGTAGTTATGGCACAATGCCTCTCAATGTATCCGTCACTCAGCGTGAGGATGCTGCTAAAGGTCAAGCCGTGAAGAACCACAAGGTATGACATTTTAATTTTTACTGTTGTTCAAGTAATCAAATGCATTGTGGATAATATCCCTAAGTTTGCTGCTTTGCTTGTAATATTATAGGCTAGAGGACAAGGCAAAGATGGACAATATCTATATACTGCAATTGTTACACCATGTTCTCATACGTAAGTCGTCGTTGTATTATTATTTTTATTATATATATATATAAGGTCTTTTATCACCTGACTAATCCTAGATTTAGTGTAGTCCTCGAGTAGCTTATTGAAATATCCGTTAGTGAAATGTGTGTATTTGTATATAGCTATCGGGGAGTTTGGTTCCTACGAAGTAAGATATTATGTTGCTAATGGAAGATGTGAAACGAATCTGTAAGCAATTTCGGAGCATCGATGTTGTTATGATGAGTGGAAAAGATATTGAACTTAGTTATAAACTTGCAAGGGAGTCAATGGTTTCTAAAATCACAAGACCTTTGTGTCTTGATGATGTTTTGACTAGTGATGGATTTCCAAAGAGTAAGTGGTTCAAAAGATGGAATACGGAAGCTAAGGAAGGGGCGGTTTGCGTTATCTGTTTCAACGACATTCTTACTGATCTTGTGTTTTCTCTTGATCATTGCGGTCATCGGTTTTGCTTAAAATGTGTGAAGCAACATGTAGGGGCGAAGCTGCTTGATGGAAGTCTACCGGATTGTCCTCGGCATAGCTGCAAGATTATGCTATCTATTGATAGATGTTGCAGGCTTTTGAATCCTAAGCTGAGTTTGATGTGGAAACAGATGATCAAAAGAGGACTTAACTTGAATGTCCAAAACCAAGCATCAATGGTCCAAGTGCCAACTCATCTTTGAACTTTCTTACGGATGCATCCATACGACTTTCAGGTATGTCTCCCTCGACTTAAATCCTTAATGGATATTTATTTTCCTGACGTACGTCAAGGGAACATAAATGTTTAGGAGTTTTTATTTAATGATTTCCTGGTCGAATTTGATTTTTTGATTCTGCTTATAAGTGTTGCATTTTGTATTTAAGGAGTGCATGCTTCCTAATCGTTTGTGGAGCCGAAAGCAACAGCCTATTCGTGGTGTTTTTGGTTTTTGGTATGATTACCTACCCGGTTAGATACTAACAACAATTACGATCTTAGTTTGGTAAATAACCTTACGGTTTTTACAAAAATATTGTTTTGCTCTACTCGTTTGCTAGTCTAGTGAGTCCGAAGGTTTTACGAGTTTTTTTTAATGCAATTCAATTTATTTTGTTTATCCTATTGGTTGACATGTTTATTTAAGTAGTTGCCTTATACGTATTATCAAATAGAAATCCAAGGTAGAAACACTTATAAAGGAATGCAGGACTAGGTAGGCTTCTGGGGTGGAGGTTCAGGATGCGAAATACAAACGAAGAGCTTGATGAGAGACATAGTAAGTGGATGTAGAGCCCGAGAACTTCCAACCTCCCACAATTCGTTAGCAAATGATAGCTTGGTAAAATATATCTACTTCCCTACATCTCAACGTTTATGAAGATATATTAAAAAACTTTAATTTAACAAATAAAATATTAAAAATAACATATCTTGATTTTTGGTTCCGACAGAATGTTAGAATAATCTACCTACAAACAACAAATACTTTGAACCTAAATTGCACAGAGACTTTATAATCTAATTACCTTAAATCTCGAACAAACTTTCCAATGAGAAGATGAAGAGCAGTAGGTTTAATCGTTCAAATTATTTTTAATATCTAAATTGATTATTTTTTTTAACGCATTCAAATAACGACATGCCCTTTGAAAACAAACTAACTTTTTAAAATGAAACAAATGTTGCTTGAAAACCTTGGTAACTAGTTGTACAATATAAGCTTATTCCAAACTGAAAGCAAACATTATTAAAGCACAAAAATATAAGAAACTAGGGAAAGTCCACGCGTTGCGTGGATGAGATTATAAAATTAAAAATTGATATTTTTAAAATAGATTTGTAACAAGATATTATTGATTGGTAAGGACGGTGTTGATTGTGTCTATAATTTTTTTTAAATTGGTTGTAGCTGTAAAAAAATTTGGTTGCAAAATATCGTGTCAAAGCACAAGTAAATTAGAAAGTGGCTATAAGTGTTTTTAGGATACTTTTTAGGATTTTTTGGATCTTTAAAATAAAAAAATTCGATTAGATAAATTCCAGCTTTTAAGATTTTAATTTTTAAAAAAGCCTCTACAGTTTTTAAAGTCAGTGTACCAGTCACAATTTTTTCATTATTTCGTGAATAACATTTTTTAGAAAGGTTCATGGGAAAAATATTTTGATAATTTTTAAAATATATGTAAAATACCAATACTAAATTATTCTCTTATTATTTTTAGCTTTTATTGAATAATTTTTTTGCATGATTTATAAAAAATCATAATAATATTTAATTAAATCTTTTATGAACTATATAAATTATGTAAAATTTGTATTGTAATATAATTTTTAAAGAGTTCATATGTTTGTTAGTTAATGAGTAAAAACAATAATGAAATAATGGAATAATAGACTAACAAATATAAATGGAGCAAATAGAGGGACTACCAAAAAATAAGTTAAAACTTAAAGAGGACACGTGGCAGCCTCTCGTAGCTAGTTCAGAAAGGTAACCCTTCTATATTATAAAGATTACGTTGAAATTTCAGAAGTGGAAACAATGTTTTGGTTAGCAGTTCATATGGGAGATGTTTGACTTCCTAACATATGAAAATCGTGAAACATTGTCTAACGAAAGTGGAAACATTGTCAAATGACGTTCTTGGCTAGCAATTCATATGGGAAATGGAATGCATTTTTGGAACTCGGTAGTTTTCTGTAGTAGTATTTTTTGTCAAGGTTCCTTGGAGACTTGCCTTCACCTCTATTTCAACTGACCCTATCCTCATCAAATATGGACGGACATATTTGGTTCAAGGGGTTTTAAGGAATGAGTTTACAACGGACTGGAATACCATAGTCGTTCTTATTGCTCGACAAGATCAAGATAAGTTTCGAGCTTTCATTCTTTATCAGATGTGGAGAGAGCAAAATAGACTCCGATACGCTCAATCAGAGCTCTTGGAGACACCAAATAAGAAGAAAGTATTCTTCTTTGGGTTGCCTTAAAACCATATTAACCCTCGCTGCTGGGCTCAAAGATCCTATCACACGCTATCTCCGGATAGAATTCTTTTCTGCCTTTGATGTAAAACAAACCGGAGAGCACTTCCATGTAAAAATGTCTTTTTAATTTTGAATGCAGTTGAACATGCAANAAAAGATGTAAAAAAAAAAAAAAAAAAAAAAAAAAAAAAAAAAAAAAAAAAAAAAAAGGAAGAAGCGCACTGTTTCTCTAATGTCCTGAGAAAAACATATCTGCAAAAAGGCCGTCCAAATATTTTATTTGCTAAACACAAATTAACATTAGTTCTATAAAATCTACATGGGCGCTAATCAATGATACATTTTTTTCTTCACAACAGTTTTGTAGTATGTGTGGGGTACTCACTTTGGTTACTAAAGGTTTCACTCGAGGGTTGTTAAATCAGGTGAGATTTTAAGCTGCGGAAAACTGTATCAAAACTCTTAAGAGGGGGGAAGACTGGACAGTTTGTACAACAGAAGAATTTACTTATCTTCGGATTTGACCAAAGAAATAATGTGGTTAGCGACATCAGATGCAGCATCAGGTTTCGCAGCTTTGAACGCCCGCTCGCTCATTTCTGTCATCAGTTCTTCATTCCCTATCATTTGGACCGCCTCGATCAGACAATGAGAAGATTAAGAAGATGATATTGTTATATGCATTGTGGAGTTTCAGTTACCTAGAATATCTTCCATGGCAGCTCGAAGAATGATTGTATCTAGATCCTCCTCTGTTATTACCTTTGATCCAACAATGTCCGCCATTAAAGAAGCATTCCTAACTTGATCCCCTTCATCGCTATGTGGTGATGGTATCTACCAAAAGAACATTCAGTGCCTTAAGACAAGAAAGAACACATTGCAATCTCTTACAGCTTAACATACCAGAATAGAAGGTTTGCCTAGAGCCATAATCTCTGAGCAAGTCATAGCACCGGCTCTCGAGATAACCAAATCTGCAGCCGCATAAGCCACACCTATCGATCGCAAGAACCTGACACCAAAAAACAACATTTCAAATTCTAAGTTACTGTATGAGATTTTAAACTGTTCAGAATAAAGAAAAGTTCTCTCTTTGACATCATTACCAAATCAAAATCAAGAAAAGAGAACAAAAAAAAAAAATGCTAAACCAGTTTAAAGTGATTTCAAACTCACGGAGTTAGAAAGAGACGAGGATGACTTCTGACAAGACTATCCATCTCATCAAAAGCTTCAACACCAGTTTGCCAAACAAAGAACCAATTCTCATGTTCAGACAAAATCTCCGAGTAGCAATTAAGCAGAGCTATGTTAATAGCATTAGCTCCTAAAGACCCACCAAGCACAAGCACAACTTTAGCTTCCGACACAGCTCCTGCCCACTGTCCGAAAAAGCTCACACGAGCCGCTCCTTTCGACGAGTACCGTCTAAGAGCCTGTCTTATCGGATTCCCATAGACAACACACTTAGCAGCAACGCTTTTGGGAAGATTAGTGACTGTACAGTTGAAAGGAGCAAAGATCGTATCGGCGAAGAAAGAGAGAATCCAATTCGTAGTTCCAGGGATGGAATCTTGTTCTTGAATCACGAGCTTGAGTCTCAAGATCACCGCGGCGAAGCAGACGGGGAAGGAGGCGTGTCCTCCGGTGCCGACTACGATTTGGGGTTTGAAATCTTTGAGGATTTTGTAAGATTCGATGGTGGATTTGATTAGACTGAGAGGAAACTGGAGGAAGGAGGTGAAACAGAGGAATGGTCGGGAGGAGGATGATCCAACGGTGGAGATTGCGGAGAAGTCGAATCCGGCGGATGGGACTGTCGTGCTCTCCATGCTGTTTGGGAATCCGATGAAGAGGATTTGAGTTAATGGGTCGGCGGATTTTAGCTCGTCGCCGATAGCTAACGCCGGAGAGATGTGTCCGGCTGTGCCTCCGGCGGATATGGCGACTCGTAAGCCGGAGGTTTCGGCGGAGGCGGAGGAAGTGTGGTTGATTTGGCGGTCTACTGAGAGACAGCAGACGGAGGAGGAGAGGGTGGGTCGAGTAGGAAGGAGTTTTGTTGAAGGGTAAAAGTGTAAATTTGGAGAGAGGAAAGAGGAGATCGCCATGGGAAAGAAATAAAACAGGAAACTTTCACTGCGACATTTGGGTAGAAGATGAAGATGGATGATGCAATGGGAAATTATCAGTAATGTTTGAGAGGAAGAAGATGATCAGAGACGCGATCTTATACGAATTAAAAGTACAAAACTCATGGACTTCTTGTCGGTATAGTCATTGTTTGTTGTGAGAAAAGTCAACTTCTTTGTACTTGCTTTCTGTTTTTGTTGCCACGAGGGAAATGATTTATTATTTATTTATGTTGTTAGCTACGTTAAACTATTATTCAGTCTCTTTGTTTTTTTTTTTTTTTTTTCGCGCTAATCGCAGCCAAGCACTCAAAGATGTGATCCAATTTATTCAGTCTAAAGTAACGAACGAGATGAATGAGCAGCTAACAAAGAAGTAACTGAAGTTGAGCTGAGCTTTATCAAGCACTTAAGTAGATGGAGATAAGTCTCCAGGCGGAGATGGATTCAATGCAGACTCTTTACAAGGATGTGATTGATTTTTATGGAGATAAGTCTCCACGCGGAGATGGATTCAATGCAGACTCTTTACAAGGATGTGATTTTTTTTTTTTTTTTTTTTGATTTTGCTCAAGCTTTCTCTAGACAGAATGCATTAGACCCTATTATTAGTCACACGCATATATGTCTGATTCCAAAGGTAGATAAATACCCAAAAAATAGTCAACGATATTAGGCCAGTCAGTCTTACAATGCTTCCTATAAGCTTAGCTCTAAAGTTTTAGTTGATAGATTAAAAAAGTCTTTTCTCCAACACATTATATCCGAGCATCAGTCTGCGCTTATTCCACGCAGGTTGATCACTGATAATATCTTAATAGGACATGAGCTTATGTATTCCCTCCAAACTAGAAGAATAAAATCTTGTTTTATGACCCTTAGTTAAGCTTTTGATAGATATAACGAGCTTATATAGCAATAATTCTGAAGAAACTTGGCTTTCTAGAGAAATGGTGTGCTTGGATCATGAAGTGTATCACAACTATCAGCTATATATACTCCCATTGGAAAAAAAATTTATCCTAGCAAAAAGCATACGCCAAGGTGAACCATTATCCCCCTATTTATACATTTTATGCACATAAGGATTAACTGAGCTCATTAAACATATCATATAATATGGGAAGGCTTCATGGATTCATGGCAAGTCATAATGGACCTGAGGTCTCTCATCTTCTTTTTGTTGATGACTCATTACTTTTCTGTAAAACTAGCTTAGAAGAATGTGAGGAAGTCTTAACTATGCTAGAAAGTTATAAAAGAGTTTCAGGATATGAAGTGAATTTTCATAAATATGCTCGTATGTTTGGTAGAAACGTCCCCTTTGAACTCAAAGGCCTCATTACTCAGCGGATGGATATACATTGGTAGAAACGTCCCCTTTGAACTCAAGGGTCTCAATACTCAGAGGATGGGGTATACATAGGATAGGACTTTGGAAAGTATATAGGTTTACCTGGATTCATTGGTAGAAATAAATATGATACTTTCTCCTTCCTCACTCAAAGAGTTATACACAAGGTGGAAAACTGGTATTCTAAGTTGCTTTCACCTTCAGGAAAGGAGGTTCTCCTTAAAGATGTAGCTACAACACTACCTTCTTACTCCCCCACAAGATGCTCAAACAAATGACTATTGCCTTCACAAAGGTATGGTGGTCAGCTAATGGAGGGAAGTATACTAGCTAATAGAGAAGTGGATCTTGAGATTCGAAGTTGGTCGTGCTTACTGTAGAGGACCCAATCTAATCCAGCGGTGGAAGTAAAATATGTTAAAGATCCATTTGAAAAACAATAAAGTTGAGCTTTAAATATTTGAATCAAGATAAAAAGAATTGCATAGTAGATTATTACTTTCATAAACGAGGATGAGTCATTTTAGTCTTTAGCACTCGAGTAATTTTTAGTGAAAACGTAACCGTCGAGTAAATTATATTCCAAAATGTTTAATGGTCTAAAGTGTGATATCATATTTAGTTCTACATAGATTTTAAAATTTGGAGAGAGTGAATGTGGTTTTCCCCAAAAAAAAAAAAAAAAAAAAAAAACAGAGGTTAGCGGTACGTGGAAATGGTCCTTGTGTGGATATGTATTATTTGGTCTTAAAATGCAAATCTGGTCCCGAGGTTGGTGCAACTTGCTGATTCACCACTAATACTTTTTTTTTTCTTCTCCTTTATCAATCGTGGTTCAGAAAAATGAGAGAATTCAGACCAATCAGAGTATAGTTGAACATTATGTTGAAGTTATTAATAACATTAGTTTTGCATACACGTTAGCTCAAATTCACTAAAATTAGATGTCATTTTCTCGCAAAAGATGAAAACGGGCAAGCAAATCCATTAACAAGATAAAATTGGCAACAAAAATTCCCATCCAATCATCGTATTAAAAGGAGAAGTCTATTCATGGATGGATACAAAAGATCTGATATCATTAGGAGAAGGAAACTTACTTCACAAACGAAGGTACGTAAACTAACACAATATGTAATTTTTCTTTTTAAAGTCTATGAAAATGCTTTTTTTTTTTTTTTTAACTCAACAAAATCCAAAAATTAGATACATTAGATTATTTTGACCAAACAAAAGAAGATACATAAGATTCCAGTCCACGCATGTATATCCTTTTACGTTCTATATTTGTCCGTCGAAATCATGAGTGTTTGTCCAGTTAAAAGGGAAATCAAATATTCTTTGCAATAAAGAGCTGAAACTGTTGCCAAAAGAGATAAAAAGAAAAAAAAACGAGAGAAATAGAGATTAAATATTGGTAAATTCGACAGCACATACAGTAAAAAAATATTAATATATATATATATATATATATATGTAAGGGTATTTCTCTATATTTATTAAAGAAAAAACAGAACTGAAAGAAAACAACTTGGGTTTTGCAACAACAAAAAGTAAAACAAAATTGGTTAAGAATAATAAAAAAAACAAATTTAGGTTAATTTTCTGACACAATACTTTGGATTTGGTCCGACTAAAATCCATCTTTCCCTCTCCCAAATTCGCAGACCTGAAACGACTCGAGAGAGAGGAGAGAAAAACCCTAAATTTTTTTCAGGAGCCCTTCAATTTCGGTGCCTCAAATTTTGTTGTTGAAAAGGGTTTTGATCATTTTGGAATAAGACTTTGTTTATATGGGCGATCTTGCTATGTCCGTAGCTGACATCAGGTGATGATCATTCGATTCTGTTTACTTTCAAATTCGCTGCCAATTTAGGGTTCATACTCAGCCTGCTGGATTCGAGGTTTCATAAAGGGATGATTTTGGATTGAATTAAGGTTTTATCATGATTAACAGCTATTTGATTGCCCAGAGTTAGGTCTTAGGTTCTGTTTTAAATTGAAGTTTATTGATCAGTGCATAATTGAGTTGCCCAGATCAGTTTTGTGCCTTTGTTTATATTGTTCTAAATTTAATTGATTGATAGGATGGAGAATGAGCCTGATGATTTGGCAAGTGATAATGTTGCGGAGATCGATGTGAGTGATGAAGAGATTGATGCGGAGGATTTGGAGAGACGGATGTGGAAGGATCGTGTCAGGCTTAAACGAATCAAAGAACGACAAAAAGCGGGTTCCCAGGGGGCTCAAACGAAGGAGATGCCTAAGAAAATCTCGGATCAAGCGCAGAGGAAGAAAATGTCTAGAGCTCAAGATGGTATACTTAAGTACATGTTGAAGCTAATGGAAGTCTGCAAAGTTCGCGGGTTTGTGTATGGTATTATACCGGAGAAGGGCAAGCCCGTGAGCGGTTCCTCTGATAATATAAGAGCTTGGTGGAAAGAGAAAGTGAAGTTTGATAAGAACGGGCCTGCTGCGATTGCCAAATACGAAGAGGAGTGCTTAGCTTTTGGAAAATCAGATGGGAATAGAAATTCGCAGTTTGTTCTCCAAGACCTGCAAGATGCAACTTTAGGGTCTCTGTTATCTTCTTTGATGCAACATTGTGATCCTCCTCAAAGGAAGTTTCCATTGGAGAAAGGTACTCCTCCGCCTTGGTGGCCTACAGGGAATGAAGAATGGTGGGTCAAGCTCGGTCTGCCCAAAAGCCAGAGTCCTCCTTACAGGAAACCGCACGATCTCAAGAAGATGTGGAAGGTTGGAGTCTTAACAGCTGTGATCAACCATATGTCGCCTGATATTGCAAAGATTAAGAGGCATGTTAGGCAGTCAAAATGTTTGCAGGACAAGATGACAGCTAAAGAGAGTGCTATTTGGTTGGCGGTTTTGAACCAAGAAGAGTCCCTCATTCAGCAGCCTAGCAGTGACAATGGAGCATCTAATGTAACCGAGACACATCGAAGGGGTAATAACGCTGACCGAAGGAAACCCGTGGTCAACAGTGACAGTGACTATGATGTTGATGGGACAGAGAATGCTTCAGGCTCCGTTTCATCTAAAGATAATAGAAGAAATCAAGTTCAAAAAGAACAAGCAGCAGCTACATCAGATCCAGTAAGAGATCAAGATAAAGCAGAGAAACATAGGAGAAGAAAACGACCCAGAGTCAGATCCGCAGCTGTCACTCGACAAGAGGAAGAACAACCAGAATCTGAACAGAGAAATGTTTTACCTGATATGAATCATGTTGATGCACCTCTGCTAGACTATAACATCAATAGTTCTCATCATCTCGGGGAAGGTGTTATAGAACCAAACGTTGGCATAGGACCAGAGGAAAATGGTCTGGAATTAATGGTTCCTGAGTTCAATAACAACTATGGTTATCTTCCACCGGTCAATGGACAAGCTATGATGCCTGGAGACGAAAGGCCAATGCTTTATGGATCAAATCCTAACCAAGAGTTGCAGTTTGGATCGGGTTATAACTTCTATAATCCGTCTGCAGTGTTTGTGCATAATCAGGAAGAAGACATTATTCACAGTCACGCGCAGATAGAAATGAACGCACAAGAACTACCTCACAACAACGGGTTCGAGACCCCAGGAGGAGTACTCCAACCTCTTAGTTTACAGACAAATGAAGACGGCATCACAGGAGGAGATTTGGCTCCTCAGTTTCAGACTGACCAAGACAAGCTCTTGAACAGTAACATTCTCTCGCCATTGAATGATTTGGTGTTTGATAGTAACACCCTTTCTGAGTTTGGTGATGCTTTCGGTGCATTTGACGATGATTTCTCATGGTTTGGAGCTTAGTTTCTTACCATTTTTTTTCTCTCTGGGAGCTTACATGGTAAGTTTTGCACCATAAGGGACCATCTTAACATGTTTAACTTATTTTATAACTTTTTCGGTATTGTCTTATATTTGTATTGTATTGTTGTGTTGCAGGTTCAAAGGAACCATGACAATAGTCTGGCTAGTACAATTACATTTCTCCCCAGCTGATCTTATTTCTTCCTTTTCTTAGATTTGTTAAGAGAAACAATTTTTTCACTTTTGAATAATTTGCCAAACACTCTGCTTTACCCTTTGTAATGCTATTCAGGGAAAGCAGTTAGTGTATCCTTTGTAAATTAACCTGTGAGTAATTCGTCAAGTCAAGAGATCCATGATTTTTCCCTGTTCGAGTTGACCTGTCTAGGCTGGGTAAAAGAGAATTGGTCCGTGATGGGATAGTGCTTACTGTGTGGACTAACCAGGTTTGGCAACTTCGTATATGGTACATGAAATTGAGCTAGTTAATCTTGCTCTCCATTTGCAAACTTGTATGTAGGGACGGTATGCACAACATCAAACCATTCAACCTTGCCCCAAATCTCACCTTATCACGCTTTTCCACCACGACTTCTGCGCACCAAATCTTTTGGTGATAAGGCTAAATATACTCTAGCCAAAAAACAAAGAGTTTCCCACCAGAGCTAACTAGTTTAGTCTTATTATTGCACTTCTTCACTAGTAACTCTAACCCTTTCACCTCTTTCCAGGTACCACCAGATATAGTGATAATAGACCTAGGCTACATCCACGATTACACATTCTAACTTCTGACACGTTGCAATCACATATTTACTGTGTTCCCAGTTACCTTGCCTTGTATCGTAAGCATACATATTGTCTCCATAGTACCCAGTTTGAATCTTTCCTTTATCCTCTATGATTCTGTAGACATGACACTCACGTACCTCAAGTCTGAGTCTTTGTGTCGAATACTTCAGCAAATGATGATTCGTCGTCCTTCACACCTCCCATTACATATATTTTTCCATCGTAGTGCATGCTTTTGAGCTATATTATTCATGCTCATGGTTTACTATTTGACTTTTTATGGAAATTCAAACGAACTATATTATATAGTATTTTGTTTGGTTTCGATTCTCGGTTTGATGCAATTCTGGTTTCGTGAGGTTTTGGTTTTCACTTTGGATTCGCTTCCATTCATAAACCTTTTTTCTTTTTTTGTCGTGTTTTGTGTTCTGTTAGAATATGTGTTTTACAAAAAATATAAAAGAAAATTAAGATTTATATCTAAAAATATAAAAATGTCCTAACTGACAAAAAGAGAGTATTGTTTCTAAATTATCATATTACACCATGATATATTTTGCAGGTAATCTAAACTATAATTTTTTTTTTCTTAAATGAAAATAAATCTTATAACGAATCATCGGCAAATAAATAGTTGAAGAAAAAATGGATGCCATCTTTAGAAAATAAATAAAATAGATGTTATATTTTTAAAAATATTAAACTACTAGGTTTGACACGGGTGAATAATTAAAAACATACAAAAATTTATAGATGTAAATGTTTCATAATTTGAAATTAACAATCCATATAATTTTGATTAGGGGTGGGCACGATTCCCGTCCCATCCCGTCCCATTCCGTCCCGTCCCATACCCGGTCCCAAATTCCCGTCCCTTACGGGAATATAATTCCCTTATGGGACAATTTTTTATATTCGATTGGTAACGGGACGGGACGGGATGAAAATGGGAATTCCCGAAATCCCATATAATATTAATGGCTATAAAAAAATTTTATGTGGTAATATTTCATAGTAAAAGTAATTGGATATGTAGAAAATTCCACGTACTT
>OVAF01000136.1:0-26383 GCA_900406245.1 Odontarrhena argentea | reverse complement strand
TTCGAGTAAAGAAAGAATCAAATCTTTGCTTCCCACTTCACGCCTCCATTCTTGATTATGAGCCGTTAGTTTGTAGTTTCGTTCTTCGTTAAGTGAGTGAGAAGTGCCGCGTAAGCAAGTTACTACTAGCAACATCCCTCATTTTCTACATGCGGGGCTTGTAACCACATCCCTTTAGCTCTCCCCCCGATCCTACTCGGGTGCCTACTATTAATCATCGATTTTATTTGGAAAACTAATTTATTTTCCTTTTCTACTTAACGATTTCCATATTTTAGTTCATTAATTTATTATTATTATTATATATATATTAATCAATTAGATAAAATCAAAATATTCAAATCTTTCAATCATCGTCGATTAGTTTTTATTTTACCTTTGCAATTTCAGAAACCTAAATCTCAATTCTGGAATCGCTACTCTGACGGAAAACAATTGGGTTTGGCTTGATTCTTCCTACAGACCCATCACCTATTAGTTCCTCTTTCTTCCTTAATCCTTATGTAAGTCTAATTCATCTTTTACCTCTTTTGTCACCTATGTTCTTATTACTTTTAATTTTTTCGTTTTGTTCCCTTAATTTCTGAATTTCAAGCATAAAGTAGATTATCAGGTTAAATATATAATCACTTTCTGACCGTGTTTATGTGTTTCTTAGTTCTTTATTTTGTTTTAATCTTATGATCTCATTTTATGATTATTTTGCAGAATTTTTTTTGTTAGGGCATCATTTATTTAATTTGTTTTAGGCATCCAATAAACTTGGTGGCACTGGCTAAGTGTAATTTCTGATCATCGGAAATCATCATACGTTGTTGACGGTCGTCCTAAGTGGCTCTCGGAAATTTTGGACAAGGAACGATAAACTCATCATAGTGTGAGAGTCTTCCTTTATCCTTATTTTATTTTTGTTGTTTCTATATGTTATTTTTCTGTGCTTTGGGGTTTTTTAAACTCGGGGGAATAAAATTCATCACTTTTTGTGAAAAAGAAAAAAAAAATGAGGGAGGGGGGTGATCTTAACAATCTAACGACAAAATTGAAAGCAAAAATGTAGGGTTAAGAGGCCCAAACTTAGGTCCATATAAAGAAAACAAAAACAGAGTTGAAAAGATGTACAAAGAGGCCTAAATAAAGATTTGAGACATATCTCTTACTTTGAGGCTAAACGGTAGAGAACCAGTGATTGAAGCAAATCTTTGCTATCAGGTTTTGTCCCCTATGAACATAAATATATATTTCATTTTGGCAGAAGAATAGAAAAAAAGGCCATATTTCAATTTTTTTTTTCAAAAAGTACTACTGTTTACATGGAGTAAAGGGTGAGAGCCTTTTGGATTTGACTTTGGGTGAATACATTTTCGCATTAGTAGAGACGACCAACATGCTTTAGTTAGTAGTCCTTGGGATTCGCTACTTAATATACTATAATTTTCTATTCAAGTGCACATGATCTGGATCTTATTATATCATCTAAAATGACAACTTTCTAAGTTTCTAGTCTCAAGATGATGTTTTTAAAAATTTCAAGACCTCGGAAAAGGGTTTTAATTGGACAAAAAAAAAAGAGGGTTAGAGTTGCAGAACCAAAAAAGAGGAGCAGAGACATGTACATTACACAAAAATCTGTCTTATAGCTTCACGTGACTCTTCTTTCAAATAAAAATCAGATAAAGAGAAAGAAGATTAGGGGTAAAAAGGGAAACACAGAAGAGAGGGTGAGAGTGTGGCTGTGGCTCTTCTGGAACTGAAGAGAGTCAACGGCTAAAGGCATGTTCTCTTGGTCAGGACTACATTTGGAGAGGTGAGGAGGGTGTGGACTATACATAATGGCTCTTAACACAGCCGAAACGGTGGGGATGTATGCCGTTTTGTTACGAGCTAGTAGCCATGTGAGTCCCATGAGCTGACAATCTTTGCTCATCATCTTACTTGCTCTATCCGTTGTTGTCTTCTTGTTTCCTCCTTTCCCCTTTAGCTGTAACCCATCACAAAAAAAAAAAAAAGTTAGAAGAAAAGTTTGCGTGTGACAGTAAAAGGATTCAGAGTTTCAGTGCTTTTGGGTTAATACGAAACAGGAAACTTTCTGAAAAAGCACATCTCCAATTGTTTGCAACCTAAAAGGATTTCCAAAACAAAAAGAAAAAAAACAATGTGCTTGTGTTGTGTTCTGTCTCTTTCACCTAAAGGGAAGCCTCATAAACATGTAGTAGATGGAATCAATCATCCTTAATCAAAACTAATAACTTTGGTAATTCCGATTTCAAAACGGAAAGAGAGAGAGACAGAGAGAGTTATTGAACATTCCTTTTAGAATTCGAATCACGAGAATGAAAACGAAACATTTATTAGGCAATTTTTAAGGATTCCATTAAATGCGAATTCCTAAAGACATAAAGGATGAAGAAGATTTAATGCAAACCTTTTGAAGAGCACCGAGGCATCTTGTACAACCGGAGTAGGAAGAATTCCGACATTCCTTCTCGAGATTCTTGACGGCGAATGTCGGAGTTGCTTTCTTGAAACCGGAGGAGACATTGAAAGCGGCGGGGCAAGAGAGCGAGCTTATCTGGTGAAGACGAATGCCACAGAAGCACAAGATGGGATCGCAGGTGTCGTTAGGCTGAGGGATCTTGACTCGTTTAGTCAAAAGCGCACTCTGTAATGTGTTGACGCATTTCTGGGAGTCGTCTGGTTTCATGGGTTGGTCGGGATCGGAGAGTTCTGGGTCCGGGGAAGGAGCAGGAGCTGGTAACTGGAGAGCAGAACGAGCGTGAGCTGCGAAGAGCCAAGCGGCTAGAACAGGGCAACATCGGCTCCTGTCGAGGTTTCTTCCGCAAGCCTCAATGACTCCGCCGAAGAGCTCGTCCGAGAGGTCAAGACGGCAAATTTGAGCTTCCGTCTCCACTGGGAAGGCCGGTACGGTGTTGGGTTGGACCGGTTCGACGAGTAGATTGCTTGAGACGATGTGGAAGAGGAGAGAACAGAGGATGAGAAGTGAGGTGGGACTTTTCGTCATTCTTGAAAGCTAGAGAAAGAGTAGAAGAAGAAGAAGTGGATTTGGGATTTGAAAATGCTCTCAAATCTCAGTCTTTTGAGATTTTTACTAGGTTCACGAAGAAAAGCATCCTTTCATTATTCACCATCTTCTCTCTCTTTTGTTCTTTCCAAAGGACTATTGTGAAGAGAGAGAGAGAGATGTGATGGAAAAAACAAAGAGATTCCCAACTTTGGCAGTTTATGTTTTGTTTTAGACTCAACAATCTCTTTGCTAACTGTGATTAGCCCCGGTTCTGTCTTTTTGCTTCTACTAACTTACTGTTGTAACTAAGTTATCTTTACCAAAAAAAAACTAGTCACTAGGATCCTTAACTACATTAGGAATACTGTTTCATTACTAATATATATATGTATGTACAGTACATAGTCATGTACTTCGCATGCAGGCTTTTAATTTGTAATAGTATACTTAAAGAGATGTGAATGTTATAAAACAATTTTGAATGGTAGGGAAAGAGAATGAGCCCATCGAGATACGGAGTGGAGAATAGTCACAGGAAGAAAAGGGTGGATTTGTAAAAGACAATCACAAAACACACAAACAACTCCATACAATCATATATTAAATCATTGATTCGCTTTTAGGAGCTTTACAAAACAAAACAAAAAATAATCCTCTGTATTTTTCAGACGGGTAGGAAGAGAGAAGCCGGAGCCCGCCTTGGGAAAAGGGCTGTCAGAGAAAAAAGTGATTACTTCAAAAGTCGAGAGAAAAAGGAGTCCCCCTCTCCTCCTTTTCTTCCTAATCTTTTTCTACCAAATCCCACAAATTAATGCCTTTTTACACCTTCTTTGTTTACTTATTTCCCTTACCAAATACCTTGACCTCTTGTTGCTATGAGATTCAAAATTTTCATAACATACTGATCTAACTGTTTCACACTTAGCTATTGCTTTTAATTAAAACCATAATCTATTTTATTAGACCATCATTAATAGAGACACTTAAAGAATGTTTTGTAATTAAAAAAAATCAAAAATAGAATAGAAAGAGAAAAGGTGTATTAAACTTAAGAGAGAGAGTCAATAGGTAGACACTCACTTAATCACTTAAGACATATTAGATTAACTTAATAATAAAAATAATAATAATATAAGTTTTACACAATGTAATGTTTCACCAATGATGCTCTTAGAATTTTAAAGCTCTGTCACTCAAAAAAAAAAAAAAAGTTCATTCACTACCCAACTTCCTAAAATAAGTTTTAGAATTTAGATTAGGTCTACCGGGTTTAACCATCACAACATTGTATATCGAAACTTTTCTGTTTTTAGATAAATTTTTGAATATATATACGTTTTAAATTTAATTGTAAATTAATTCAAAATAAAAACTATGTTTTACATTAAAGTGCTACATGTTTTTTAGATTAAAATTATAAAAAAAAGGAGTATGAAACTATGTCAAAAAACTGGTAAATTATAAATTTAAGATGGTTGCAAAGTAGTGTAGTAAGCCATTCTCGTATCTCTGACCACCAAGCAAACGATCAGAACTGAACCGGTTACGTATTTGTGAACTCTTTAGCCTTTAGGTATCATCCGTGCTTGAACTTGGCGTCTTCTTTCTCTTTCCCACCAAATATCATAGAATAAAGCTTGAAACACTTATCTTATGATGAATGTCTGAATTTGGTAGTGGTTAGTTTTCAACAGGGCCGGAGCTGAGCATAGGAAAGTGAGTGAAATCACTAAGGCCCCCATTTTTTTTCCAAAATTTTAGGCCCCCGAATTTTTTTTTCCTTATCAAGTTTTTGTTTTTTTGGCAAAAAATGACAAAAACAATTGAGAGAATCATGGTTGCCAAGCTCGATTATTAAAGTTTGAAGGATGATTTTGCATGAAAAAATACGAAAATGATGATTTTTCAAAGATAGATTTTTTATAAACTTTATAATGTTCGTTACTTCTTTTGATGATATTATTTTTTTTATTGTTTACTTTGGAGAATTTATGTTTTATCTATTATTTTTAAAAATTAATTAGGATTATGTTTATTTATAATATAAATTGAGGCCCCCATTTTTTTTTTTCTCGAGCCTCCATAATCTCAGATCCGGCCCTGGTTTTCAAGATGATCAAGACAAGCAGACCATCTGCTAAATCTTAGAATACCATTTACAAGTCTGATCATAGAATAGTATTGTGTTTATGAGTTTTTTAAGAATACCATTTACAAGTCTAACACAACAAAGTTTGATTTTCTTTGCAGACAACAAAATTAGAATTGTGAAAATGGAATCCAAAGCTAACAATTTTGGTTAACGTCTCTAGCTTAACTCGAACTTACCTATATCTCAACATTGTTCCAGCCAAATGATCTTCCCTCGAAATTGTAAACTGGATGTTGCATTCGGTTCCTCGCCAATCTGCTCATCACCGCAAGCTCTGGAAATGTAGTAAGCAGCGTTCAATATAAGATCAAGAATTGAATATAATTTAGTGATTATGATTTTGCATATAGAATCATATCTTAAGGTAAGCAACTAAACATATGCAAGGATGTAGAGGATATATAAAGCAATGACAACCAACCGTCTCTAGAAATGTAATGTTCCTCAAGCGACTCTGCAATCTCTTTGTCGTGTTTCCCCTCGAGAACACTGCACAGAGTCACAACCGCATCATTTCTTCTCTTCACAATGCTGCCATCATCTTCAATTTCAAGGCTTTGAAGATCGTTGTGCGATGAAGTAAGTCCCACACCCAGAGCAAAATGATCGAGCAGCTGCAGCCCTGCGAGAATAAGCTAGCCAGTTTCTTTGACCTTGTAAGTGTTTCGATTCATCTCTGTCACGCTTGTTGATGAGGCTCGGCTCTCTTCCACCCGAGATGATCCAACCAAGCTATTGCATCATCTTCTCCAATCAAACGTTATCATATATGGAGAAGAAACTGCATTTTTTCAAACCTTAGAAACTCAAATGCTCTCGGTTCTTCTTTCATCTCACTCACTCTCATGTATAAATCTTTTTGGTAAGTTGACTAGGAATAAACTAATCAAGAGATCTTTTTGTATTATGAAAGCCATAAAAGTCTAGTTTGCATATGAGAAAGAGATACATTTTAGGAAAAAGCGGAACTGCGAAAGCAACCAGCTAAATCAATTGAAGATAAATTGAAAACAGAGAGAATAATTTACAAGAAGGATACAATAAGATAGAGTATGATATCTTATTGGGTTCCTATGTAGGCACGACTTGCAAGGAGGCAACAAATTGTGAGGCGCTCGAATGGGGCTCAAAGCACAACTTATCTTCCTGGTAGACAGGACCATCTTTACGAGTTCCATAAGATTTTGTATTGGTACGAAGATTACAAGCGAGGAAGCATTTTCCGTCTAAGTCCCATAGGTAGATAACGTCGATGTCAAAATAGTTGACTGCCATTGGAACACACATACAGCTAAGCCCGACACTTGCCATGTTGATCTCCCATGCCTTTTCCCATTTCCAAGAATCAGTCTTGAGTCTCCATACCCTAACATTATAGCTCTCGACCTCGTCTATTAATCCAACATCAATAAGCACAAAATATCCTTAGGAGGTGGTGCATATCATCTTACCACATGGAGAGGGGCCACAATCTATAGAACATCGATGATCCCATTCAGTGCCTTCCATCGTGGCAGGTAGACATATGGCTCTAAGTTGATCATCATTAGAGAAAAAATCGTAGACTATAAGACGGCCGGTATTATCAAGCCAGTGAAGTTTCCCATTCAAAGAAACAGGATTAGAAGTGTTGAGCATAAAAACACCATGACCAGGGCAAAAGACTTGTTTTACAGTCCATTCACCCGCATCTGATGAAAAAATCTGAAAAGTCCATGTTTGAGAAAAGCCGAATATGGTTGCCTTGCTACTTACCCTAACCACCTTGTAACCTAAGAGGGCACCATTGTACATTTGTGTCACAAGTCCAGAATCATTGTACCTTACGTTTTGCAGAGTAGAGGGAGGAGGAGGAGGGAGTTGAATCCATTGTGGTGACACGGGATTCCCAATGTAATAATGTATCCTCTTTATATCCTCATCATATCTGAGACGCACCAAAACCAGACCATCCGTACAAGCCACAATTTGACTATCTCTGATAAAAATCATCTCCGCTTGGATGCCCTTTGATTTTCACTTTTCAGTCTCATATTTAGAAAGGCAGAGCATATCTGGTTACTGCTGTGCTTGGCCTTGAACACCGAGCCATAGAAGAGGTGCAATATGCTCAGGCCTAATGTGCAGCTATACATGGATGTCTCTGGTAACTGATTGGCCTCTGGGTTTTTCAATAGTCGGTCTGATTGATTCTGAGGTGAAAGAGTCATGCTGCTGAAAATGACAAAAACAATCCACTAGAGAAAAGGGTCATAGTTTCGGACAATCTTTTGACTCGATAAAACGACTAATGACTCAAAACAAAACAAAGAAAAATACGTAAGTATTTTCCTCCCCCAGACTTATCCAACACTGTCCCAAGTGGTGATTAGGCCTAAAGGGTGGGAAAGATAATAAAATAGATGATAAAAAGGGAGGGTAAAAGAAAACTTACAAGTGGGTTGCCTCCCACTAAGCGCTTGTTTTCAGTCATTAGCTTGACTATGGTGCCTTTTCAGACGTCAGGTGGATCTTTGAGGGGTTGTTTGCCTCCCTCATCCTGTGAGAACTTTCCAGCGAATCATCCATGGTGCTTCCCTTTCGCGACTAAAAAGCCTCCTTGCAGTTCCCAAATCTGAACTCTAGGGAAAAGATTCATCGTTGTTGCAGCTCCAGTCTAATGGCCTTTTCTCCTTTGTCATGTAACTCCAAGGGAATCTTGATGCTAACCCTTGCAAAAGGTGATGATGTCCTCTTTGGTTTCTCCATGGGGTTGCTTTGAACTTTCTGGGTCACCGGTTCAGGCTTTAAACACAATGGTTCTCCAAGATTTGCACTCATACAAAAAGAGATGATGTCAGGTACGAACGGGTAGAACACATTCTTGTCAATATTCGAGAAGGAGATGCGCTTATTGAGGCAGTCTACGATTGCGTGTGCTATTGTCATGAAAGACGAGCCGAGAACGATAGGACTGTTGCAATCATCGCGTGACTCCACAATATGAAAGTCGGTTGGCACAAGACAATCTCCCACTCGAAGCATAAGATCAGGTACAAATCCTGTGGGGATCAATTTTATAGACTTGGTATCTAGAAGTACCCCTTTAGCATATCTCTCTTGCATAATTCTGATCCTATCATCTCCTTGGATCACCTCTATACCAAGATAATATGTTAGCTTCCCAAGACATAAATATGCTTATTCACCGAACCATCAGCTTTTCTCTTGAGTTTTTCTCTTGAGTTTAAAAACCCACTTCAGCCCTATTGTCTTTACGCCACTTGGTTTCTTAACGAGCTCCAAAGTCTTGTTCCTTACAATTGAGTCTATCTCACTTTCCATGGCACTAACCCATTCTTTTGAGCGAGCAGCTTCATAGTAATTCTCTGGCTCTCCATCCACTGTGAGTAACAACTTCTCGCCTTCAATGTCAGCTAGTAAAACATAATCATCAAGATACCTTAGCTTAAATATCGTACGTCCGTATCTTGTCACCACAAGTTGAGGCTCGGTTTGATTCTCAATCTGATCTCCGACTACATCTTCTTCCTCGTTCTGTTTTTTATTATTATTCTGCTCAAGCGTGTGTTATTTTTCACCATCCTCTTCCATCGGTTCATAGAATGGCAAAGTAAACGTACCTGGTTCTCTGTCAACTTCTTTTGTTGTAGTTGACCAGTCCCATGCTTTCTTCTCATCAAAGACTACATCTCTACTTACAACAGGATCATGTAGCCTATACGCTTTAGAACCGGGCTCTGTTTCGAGATTAATCACAGTCCTTGATCTCTCTTCTAGTTTCTTTTGATGAGGACCATTTATTTTTGTATAAGTGACACAACCAAAAATCCTCAGATGCTCGATGTTTGGTTTTCTTTCCATGAGGCTTTCATAAGGCGTTTTGTTATCTAATGCCTTCGTAGCAACTCTATTTATTATGTAGGTAGAGTGTCGCACAGCCTCTCCCCATAATATATTCGGAATCTTCATACCCTTAAGTACGCTTCTTGTCATCTCCATCACAATCCTTTTTCTTCTCTTAACTACACCGTTTTGCTGTGGTGTATAGGGTGCCGTTAGATGCCTTGTGATCCCATTCTCTTCGCATAACATGTTAAAATCTATAGAGTTAAACTCTCCTCCTCTATCGGTACGAAAAGTTTTTATCCTTGAGCCTGTTTGCTTCTCAACATACTCCCTAAACTTTTTGAATCGATCGAATGCTTCATTCTTCTCCTTAAGCGCGCAGTATCGTCCACATATACCTAGAGAAGTCATCGATCAAGACGAAAACATACCAATTATCAGCTGGTGTTGGTGGAGAGATCAGTCCACACAAGTCGCCATGCACTAATGCCAAAGCTTGTGCCGCATGGAAGCTTGTTTTGGCCAGGAACGCGTTTCTCGTTTGTTTTCCGGCTAAGCAAACATCACATACATGCTTCTCATGCACCTTACGTTGCATTCCTATGGTCATATCATGCTTGACCATGTTGTTTAAAACTCCAATGCTTACATGTCCTAGCTGTGCATGCCAAGGCCATGTAGTATCCTCCTTTTGAATTTGTAGACAACTTGGATAACTTATCTCCATTTGGTGATCTCGTTACTTGTACAAACATCTTTCCTACATGATCTCTTAGTGGAGATAACACCCACTACAAAAAAACTCTTAGTTAACGTCATTTATTTTTTAGTGTCACATGATTTAGTGTCATTTTTAATTCTAGTTTAATTCTAGTATCACTTAAAAAATGATGTTAAGTTTAAAAATAAATGACACTAAAAAAATCAATACAAAGAAACTCTTAGTTAACGTCATTTATTTTTTAGTGTCAGATGATTTAGTGTCATTTTTAATTCTAGTATCACTTAAAAAATGATGCTAAGTTTAAAAATAAATGACACTAAACACATACATTCTTGTAGTGACCCTTCATGTCTACCTGGCACCCATTCTCCGTAGCTTGTCCAAGACTGATTATGTTTTGTTTCAAGTCGGGTATGTAGTAAACTTCCTTGAGAGCTCTCTTCTCTCCTGTTTTACCTACAAACACAATCGTTCCTCTCCCAACAATGTCAACACATGATCCACAAATAATTATAATTACAGATAAATTTATTATTATTCTTTAAAAATATTTATATCATTAAGTTATATCTTTTAAAAATAATATTTAAATATTGGAAGAATCCCAAAAATACCACAATATTTTCCTCAAAAAGTTCTACAAATACCATTTTAACCCTTCAAAACTAAACCTTAAATATGAATTAGTTAACTTAAACCCAAAAAAGCATCAATTAGGAATCCTTAAAAATCATTTTTTTGTATTTTGGGTATTTCAAAAATTTAAATATAAAGTTTTATTTTTTTTAAAAAGTGGTATTTTAGGGAATTTTTCAAAAAGTGTGGTATTCAAGGGTATTTATCTTAATTATTTATTACTAGATATGGATCCGTGCGTTGCACGGGTGTTTTTTTTCCTTTGCATTAAGATTGGATAATTTTTTCATGAATATATTTTCAATTGCCTTTTTTACATTACAATTTTCCTTTTTTACATTACAATTTTCCTTTTTGCATTATGATATGTGAAAATCTTCCTTTTTGCATTAAGATTGAGATTTTTTTATAATTATCTAATATATTTTAAATTACATTTTTTACGCTAAAATACTATTTGTTATTTTTCTAAAACTGGAAAATAGGAAATAATGGCACATGACATTATCTCATGAGTTATATGAAATTACCTTTTTACGCTAAAATACATTTGGTTAATTTTCATAAAACTGGAAAATTGGAAATAATGACACATATGACATCATCTCGTAAGTTATATACTTATATGACACGTGGCACGATCTCGTGAATTATACTAATTGTGCCACGTGTTGATCCCACATTAAACGTCGTCATCTTTATTTAATAAGATTAATGATTATGTTATATCGAAAAATATGTTTATAGCAAACTTAATACATGTTAATTTTTTCAACCTAAAATATAACATACCTGCGTTTGGTGCTTCTGTATTGCACTTTATTAAGTCACATATACATATATCTGTGTGCATTAATAATTAAAAATTCCTCCTGACCTTCTTGTGTTTTTTCAAACAAAATCGTTATTATCTAAATAGTAGAACTGTATTGCGCTAACCAAAACCAGTATTACAACTCCTCATGTTTTGTGTCAGCCGTATAAAGAGAATTTGCATGATTTCGAGAATTATCACAATCGGATGAATGCGGATCCTGTGAAAGGTTGTACAAGAAAAACAATGATGTTGAAAGGAATCGACGTTGTGTCGAGTCTCTAAGCTCAAAGAGACGAAAAAAAATGTTGATGAGAATCCCAAGGTGGATAAGAAAGAATGGGTAGATCAAGCATGTGTACAATCTAAAAGTGGGACACAATGCGGCGTGATGCTTTTGTGTGATAGTTGTCATAAAGGTTGGCATATTTATTGTCTCTCGCCACCACTGAAGCATATTCCATCTGGGAACTGCTATTGTCTTGAGTGCTTAAATAGTGATGAAGATAGTTTTGGCTTTGTGCCTAGTAAATGCTTACTTCTTGAAGATTTTAAGCGCATTGCTGGTCGCGCCAAAAGAAAGTGGTTTGGTCCATGATCAATTTCTGGGGTGCAGATAGAGAAGAAGTTTTGGGCAATAGCAGAAGGGTCAAGTGGCGAGGTTGAAGTTATGTATGATAATGACTTGGATACCTCTGTTTATGGAAGCTGTTTTCCACGAATTGGCGAGAAACGGCCATAATTAGCGGAGGCAAGTGTATGGGAGAAATGTTGTGGTAACCGGTGGAATCTCAATAACATGCCTAAGTTGAAAGGTCTATGCTTTAAGCCATTCGACACAACATTAATAGTCTTACAGTGCCTTGGCTATATTTTGGAATGCTCTTATATGCTTTTTGTTGGCATTTTGAGGACTATTGTTTTTACTCTGTGAATTATTTGCATTGGGGTTTTACCTGAGCTATAATTATTATCCTTTTTTTTGTGTGTAATTAATTGTGCTTTTTAGATATATCATATATATAGAGAGTATTGTCCTATGTCGGTTAATGTAAATCGCATTATTCCGTTCCTTTACTACTTATTTGTATAAGTCTAAGGTAGACGGAGTTTCTAAAATTAAGTGGAACTCTCTGGTTCATAACAAAACTTTTCATTCGTATCGAGTCTACAATAGTTATTTTAGAGAAATAATAAAATTCATTTAAAATATTTAAATGATGTTAAGGATGTCTTTTACAACAGTTAAAAATGAAAATTTTAAAGTAAGCATATGATCTACAAATTAAAAATATACAAAACTGGTAAGATTTTTTTTTTTCAGTAGAACAAACTTGAATCTAACAAATATATTAAGTAATCATTTACAAAGAAAATATTTATATATCTAATTGAAGTTAATATTCTTTTTAACTCTTTTAGAATAATAAATATTCGATAAAACACATGTTGTACAAATAAAATATATTATAGAAAGGGTGGTAAGATTTTAAGTTTTTAAAAAATCAAGTTTGAATCTATCAAAAATACAAAAAATAAATTTTGAGATATTTTCAGTATAATTCAAAATATATTATAACCACATATGCAATAAATAATTTATATAAATTTTTTTCTTTTAAAAATGATCTCATAAATCATAACAATAATATATATAATTAGTATATTTTCTCAAAGAATATAATACAATAATAATAAGCACACATTATAAAAAAATCAACTTAATAAGTTTTTATCAAAAGTATAGAAAAGACGCAATCCTAAATGACGTTTTTAAGAAATGAGAATGAATGAACCATAAAAAAATTAAAAAACCTATGCTAATATGGGCACTAAATGCAACACATCACATGTGCTTATCATAGCCTGCAGCAACCAAGTGTCTGAAAACGATGCGGATGGGCGTCATGAGAATCACGTATCTCCCTTCTATCTCGTTATCTGCAACGTGCATCATCTTGGATGATTGCTCTGACAAGTAATACTTTTAGTTCATTCTATTCGCTGTAAATGGCTTCTGATACTCTTTTGCATACCTTTAAGGGTCATCTGTTGACACTGAAACTTATAGTTGATAAACACTAGATGTAAGTGTCCGTTTCTGTGTGCACATAAGATGCTCTGTTTCTCTCGTTGATAAACATCTAAACATCATCTTATGATGTGCACACAGAAACGGACACTTACATCTAGTGTTTATTAACTATTAGTTTCAGTGTCAACAGATGACCCCTAAAGGTATATATGCAAAAGAGTATCAGAAGCCCTTTACAGCGAATAGAATGAACTAAAAGTATTACTTGTCAGAGCAATCATCCAAGATGATGCACGTTGCAGATAACGAGATAGAAGGGAGGTACGTGATTCTCATGATGCCCATCCTCATCGTTTTCAGACACTAGGCTGCTGCAGGCTATGATAAGACGTTTGCCGAGTTGTTCTACTGCCTCAGAGTTAAGGCTGTCATGATGAAGTTAAGAAGTTGATTAACTAATCTAATCTGCCGTAAAGGACGTAGTTAATAAGAATGCTGCTTACACTTGTTGAACGGTTCCAAAGTTGTCCATGTTTTCGTCAGTTGGGTGCAAACCATTAACAATAACGTTGTGGACATCAGTCATTGTACTAGCAGCATACCACAGAGACATAGTCACCCAGTTTTCGGCAGCTGGGAAAGCCTCTCGTCGGGCCGTGACTGCAGCAGAGCAAATTCGATACACAGACAGGACCTCCACATCCATATCCACCGACAGTTCCATCTCAAAGGCCTTCTCGACATTTGCAAAATCTCGACTATCTTCCTCTAGGGGAAAGAGAATGTACTTGAGGTCGCCACTGTCATCGTTCATCTTGCTCACCAAAGAGAAGGCATGATTTTCCTTAGAAATCGGATCTGATACGAAATGAGTTCAAGATTGAATTGCTAGGTACACATGAGAATAAATAAGCAAAAGCAGCTATGATCTTGTGCAACTAACCAGCAGGCCAGACTCTAAGTGAGCAGTTGACAATATCCAAGACACTAAGTTGGAACATATCTATCTCCTCTTCTGTGATTGCTCGGTCGTTAACCAAAGCAAACTCAAAGGACACGCAACTCTCTTCTGCAACCTTAAGAAAAAACCAATGAATCTGTTAGTTTTTTGACAAGCTATATCATCAGTAACTGTATGTGTCTTTGTGATAAACTGTCTTGCTACCTTCAGAATGTTTATGTAATAGACAGAGGCGAGATTGGGCAAACTGGAGGAGATAAAGATGATATGCCTCTCGATATATTCGTCTCCCATCTTGTACAAGGGTTCGTATTCCAAAATCGTCCTAAGAACTAGCATGGGCCAAAGATTTATAAGGCACAGCACACCCAAAAAAAAGAAGAAAGGCCATGAGGAGCTAATATACCTTGAGGACTAATATCTGATCCGAAATTGGTAGCAGCAGTCGGTAAAGTTTTCACAACTTCTTTGAATTCGTGATAACGGAAGTTTCCAGAACCAGCTGCATAAGCCACCTCCACCTGTTTTTTCAAGTGGAAAACATCACATAACAACAAGAGCCTGAAGAAGGACAGATCTGAAAAGAATGGTTACTTGAATATCGGCCTTGATCAATATCAAACCAATCCTATCAGGCGGATCAAGTAATATGGTAGATCCGTTGTATACTCCAGCAATGTTGAGCAGAAACTGAAAGATTCCAGAAAAATTTCTCAGCAGATCCATAGTCATCGATCCCCAAAATCAAAATCGCTTTCTTATGATTCCTAACCCAAACGACGAAACGAAAATAGTAACAAACTTGGAAGACGACGTAATCAAGGCGAAAGCACGTAATTAAGGCGATAAACTACCAGATTCCTTCCTAAACTATCGATTTCGCGTCATTCGAACAAATCCACATCGATCGAACCCAATCGATAAACAGTTCTTCATCACTACTACAAAGGAAAATGGAATCGAAGCTACTTACCTCCTTTAGATCGTCAGCTGCGTGGGTTGTTAGTCTGGGAAGATCCACTACGAACCCTAAAAACACCATCGTCGTCTTCTTCGTTCGACTCTGAATCTGAAAACAAGCGCTCTCCCAAAGTTTTCGAAATGCAACGCCAGCTGTTTGTGATTTATACAAGAAAATATTTCAAGTTAGTCCCTGAATTCTGTTATTCTATCACATTTAGTCCCTTTTTTGTTTTTTTCCTTTTTGTCGACTATCACATTTGTTTACTCTGAAATTTCAAATCCGCGAATTATATTTTCTTTTACAGAATTTACATTGATGTGAAATTATATATTTTTCTCTTTCCCCTTAACTGGCTTCTTCGTGATCCATAATACCCGCAGATGTAGTCATCACGGTGTAGCCAAACTGCACATTTCAGTAGCTAAATCAATTAATACAATTCGATACAATTCATTTAGACAATTCATACTAACTACTAACTCCGAAGTATTATAACAGTGAATAAGAAATCCAAACCTATCTCGAAGGAGGGAGCAATTGGGCAGTCCAACTTTCAATCTCCTAAACACCAACATCAAAACATGGGCTGATAACACCACACTTGTTCAACCTTCCGTTTAAATCAACAACGATTTTCCCGTCTCTGTGGTCATCGACGTACTCAAACTCGCCGATTAGACCTGCATTGTTATTCGCAAACTACACAACCTTGAGAAACCAAACTCAAGCATCATGTGGAAATCTATATATTCAAAATCACTTTCAAGGAAGGCCTGATCATGACCTACCTCCTGCCACGTTTCTCAGCATTGTACATACTCTTGAGAGCATCATTGAGTACACTGATTCTCACCATCTTGGCTCATGTTTTCTTTTATTTACCCCCAATTTTGCAGCATCAGCTAGCTTTATCTGCAGTTTACAATTCTCACGATGAGAACTCTTTCCTCAGTTTATAACATATGCATTAGATATTCTAGGTGTTCATGAGTACATTTCATATTGTTCCGACAAAAATAAAAATAAAAACAAAGTCCAAACATGATGAGATTTTTTATCTCTGCCACTGAAAGAAACATATAGTGGGGGTTATTGGTTTATGGATTTCAAAGAATCCGTAAACTTAAAACAAATCCAGTGTTATTGGATCAGTGAATTCTAAATCCATATTTAAATCTAGTGTTATTCGTTTTGTGATTTGTAAATCCTATTTCAAATCATGTGTTATTCGTTTTATGATTTATAAATCCAGGGATTTGATTTTATAAAGGATTTGACGGATTTCCATGGATTTCCATGTTAAAAATACAAAGCCTCAATTCCTAACTTAAACCTTATGATTTCAGAGGATTTCATAAGGATTTGAAAATACTATCAAATCATACATGGATTGGGAATTCATTGAAATACCATAACCAATAACTCCCCCATAGTTTGGGTAGTTTACTTATCTCAAATTCCTCAAGACTTACCTTTCCTTGTATATAAACATTACTGATGCCTAAAGAATCTTTAAGATCATTAAAAGACTCATAAAAGATTGGTGAAGTTTGAACCACAGTTAAACCACTTTAACCTATACTATCTAAAATCCACTGTTCATAATTCCAGCTATATCTAATCTCTTAAGCCAAATAAAGAGGACCATAAGGATCTAAGAATGCAAATAAATTTTACCTATATATAATTTTCATTTATAATTAATTTTTTATATATATATATTTATTTTTCAACCACTAAGTCCAAACGAAGTTCGTTTGCCAAACGACCTAAAAAATCTTCGTTTGGAAACGACGTTACAATCGACGCGTTTCTTCGTTTGCAAACGAAGTTATAAACGAAGTTCCAAACGAAGTTTTGATTGGTAACCTCAAATGAGGGTCGTTCGGAAACAAACTTTGTTTGGGTTACCAATCACGCCCCTCGTATTCTTAATAACACTGCACTATTTTTCTTCTTATTGTAGACAGAGGGATCAAAATTATTCAATCAAAAATTGGTTGAAATTTTCTAATCTGATTTTTCAAGTAAATATTAATTAATAACCATGAAATATAATATTTTATAATTATATATATTTATTATTATTCTATAAGAATATTTATATCATTAACTTATATCTTTTAAAAATCTTATTTAAATATTGGAAGAATCCCAAAAATACCACAATATTTTCCTCAAAAAGTTCTACAAAGACCATTTTAACCCACTTTAACCTTCAAAACCAAACCCTAAATATGAATTAGTTTACTCAATCCCACAAAAAACATAAATTAGGAATCCTTAAAAATCATTTTTTGTATTTTTGGTATTTCAAAATTTTAAATATAAAGTTTTATTTTTAGAAAAAGTGGTATTTTAGAAATTTTTTTAAAAAGTGTGGTATTCAAAGGTATTTCTCTTAATTATTTATTATTATTGATTATGTTATATCGAAAAATATGTTTATAGCAAACTTAATACATATTAATTTTTTCAACTCAAAAATATAACATACCTGCGTTTGGTGCTTATGTATTGCACTATATTAAGTCACACTTACATGTATTTGTGTGGTTTTCATTGCCATCACTTCACGTACCGAATCCAAACAAAACTTATGCATAACTAAGTTATGGTTGAATATAAGTTATGGTTGAATAAAAGTTTTTCACAATACTAGAACCCAACAACTTTAGCTTTAATGATTAATCAATGCTAATTTGCATGAGTATAATGGTTTCCAGAACCAAAAAGTCTGTTATCGTGAATAAAAATCTGTCACAAAAAATCTGCCGCCAAAGAAAGTGTCATTTCAGTCCGAAAATAGTCTGTCATCACATACTACCAAAATATCTGCCACCAAACAAAAAAATATTTAGTCAAAAAAAAAAATCTCTCATAACTTAAAAAAAATTTATCACCACATGGTGTGTCATTTTAGTCATTTAAAAATTCTCATTTTTCAAAGCAGACTTTTTAAAAGTCTGCCATCGAAGGAATGGTTAAAAAAAAAAACTATCACCACGTGAAAAAAAAGTCTGCCGAAAATTAAAAAATCTGTCAAAATTCTCGAACATTTTTATAAAAAATCTGTCGTCCAAAATAAAGTCTGTCGCTTCATGCCACAGATATGTTTAAAAAGTCTATGACACTCCGTATTTTTAAAAAAATTTAAAAAAAATCTGCAGTCTGGAAATAAGTCTGTCACCACGTGTGACAGACTTAATGTAAAACTCTGTTGGATTTTGGAAAAAGTTTTACTAGAATAACTCAGAAAAAACAAATCTGTCGAAATGACGAAAGTCTGTCACCAAATGAACGACAGAATTTCGCAGTGGCAAATCTGTAAATATCCGGACTTTCTATTTTTCCTGCGAAAAATAGAATGGCATTTCCCGTAAATACAGTTTTTTTTTCCTAAAGAGTCTAAGGACAAGGTGGGCATTTATAAATATTTTTCCATTACATTTTTGGTGTGTCAAACTAGTAAAAATCACTAAATTGTGTGTCATTCTAGTTTTTTTCCCATGTTTATTTGAGGATTTTTTTTTATTTAATTGAATTTTAGATTTTGACTAACGTTATGCGCGAGTTGGCGGTTCAAATTCTTTTAAAGCACAAAGAAGTATAAATGTGCACTTTGTAAACATCTTTCATATAATAAAGGAGTATAACCTCCATAATTATATTCAGAGTCCTCTATATTGCACTCTCAAAAAGTGTTATCTTTGATTTTCATTTTATAACATAACTAGTTCTCGCTCCGCGCTATGAAGGGATTTTATTTACAATAATATAATTATGTAAGTGTTTTAAAACGTATTAAGGAATTGGATCTCAGTATTAAATGTATGTGACTGATCTACCAAAATAATGTAAGAAACAATCTCCTTATAGATGATCTGCCATTAATAATCATGAACCTAAAACAATATCCTTTGGAAAATGTTAACAAAAATGGTTTAGTGCAAAAAAACCCATGAACTATAAACAATTTGCAAGTTTACCCACAAAGAAAATATCGTGCACGTAAACCCATCAACTGACGAAAACCTCACAATATAACCCTCGACTGTATAGGTTTCAAAAACGACGTCGTTTTGTTGTTCTAATTTTGAAAAAAGTAAAATTGCGAAATAGAGATTCGAACCCATGACCTCATTAAGAAAAAGCAAACACCTTAACCATTTGTACTAACTCATTTTCATCAATTACCATCATAGGGAAATACTTATGAATCTGTCGTCCTCCGTCATCCATTGATTTGTTTTTCCGTTTGTGTGTTCAGGCTCCTCAAATCTTTGAAGCCGAAACCGAAACTTCAACATTCATCACCAGCGATTTAAGGTCTATAATCTATGTTTTCAATTTCTAGGTCAAAGACTTTAACCGGTTTCAATATCTCCTCCTTCTCACAGCTGTGTGTGTTTTTGCTTCTTTTCCGATAGAAAAGAAGAGAGAGAACCAGTAAACGAAACATTGGGAGAAACTACGGAGATTGAATCATAATCGGCGACGGAGGGAGATGATCGGAGAAGACAACCGATGGTGAGTATAACTCTGAAGGCGGCTGAGAGTGAGGATTTCTTCTCGGATCTAGAGGACGACAACAAACAAACGATTCATGGAAAAGTGAGTGTAATCTTCGTCTCTCTTCTCACGTGTGTGTGTTTTGGGGAAAGTGAGGAAGAATGTCCGCGTAGGATAACAGATTCATAAGTATATGTATATGAAGGGAAAAGGGCTTATTCGTGCCTGAACTTTGGGCTACTGCGAAAATTCCTACATTTACTTCGTGTGAGTGCTAAAACATACCCAAACTTATCAAAGACTTGAATTTTCGTACCGACAAAATTTTTTTTTTGCTTAAACATGCTTGACATTAGTTGACCGTTAACTTAAGATTGAAAAACCAAAAAAAATGAAACAACATAGATTCAAACCCTAGACCTCGACTACAATACAACAAGCCTCAATCAACATGCCACATTCACAAATCATGTTCAATCATGCAAACGTCTTGTATTTAATACCTATATTTATTAATAAATTTTTTTTTTTTGTAAATATAGTGTGAAAAAGAACAATACTATTTACATGAAAATATTTTATAGTAGTTTTAAATATTTAGATATTCATAAATATTATATGTATTAATTTTTAGGTTAATTAAAATTAAATATCAAACGTATAAGTTATATAATAATATTTACATTGAATAATTATTTTGTAATTATGAATTTAATAAAGTATACCATAATGTTTTCATTAAAATAGTTTCAAAAATACCATTAAAATTTCCAAAAAATCACTAATTTTCAAAAGTTCCAAAAATACCACGAAAAGTTTCAAAAATACCTCTAATTTTTTTAAGATAAAAAAAATCACTTATTAAATTTTTGAAAATATTATTTTTTGAACTTTTGAAAATATGGGGTATTTTTTGAAAAAAAAAAAATTCAATGTGTTGTATTTTAGGGTATTTCTCTATATTATGTTTGATATATAAGTTTGATTAAGCTAAAACATTAATGTAAGAGCTTATGAAACTATTTTGATGAAAATATTATGGTATACTTTGATCCTTTAGTAGTATTTTTGAAAATTTTAGTTGTCTTTTTTGGAACTTTTGAAAATTAGTGGTATCTTTGGAAATTTTAGTGCTATTTTGAAACTATTTTAATGAAAATATTATGGTATAATTTATTAAAGTCATAATTAAAAAATAATTATTCAATGTATAATTATTATATAATTTATATGTTTGATATATAATTTTAATTTAGCTAAAAAAATATATGTAATATTTATGACTATATAAATATTTAAAACTACTATAAAATATTTTCATGTCTATATTATTGTTCTTTATCACACTATATTTACAAATAATAAAAAAGTTATTAATAAATATAGCTATTAGATACAAAATGTTTGCATGAGTAAACAAGATTGGTGGATGAGCCATGTTGGTTGAGGCTTGCTAGTTGCTACATAGTAGTCAAGTTCACGAGTTTGAATCTATGTTGATTCATAGTTTTTGGTTTTTTAACCTTAAGTTAACGGTCAACTACAAGCATGTTTCAGCAAAAAAAAAAAAGAAATTTGTGGGTACGAAAACTCAAATGTTTGATGAATTTGGGTATGATTTAGCACTCACTTGAAGTAGATGTAGGAATTTTCGCAGTAGCCCAGAATTCGGGCACGAATAAGTCGTTTTCCCTGTATATGAATGTATTAGATGAAAGTGAGATAGCACAAATGGTTAAGGTGTTTGTTTTTGTTAAGAGGTCATGGGTTCGAATCTCTGCACAATAATTTTCTCATGGGTAAACTTGTAAATTTTTATTAGTTCATGAATTTTTTTTTTGCACTGAGCCCTAACAAAAATATATTAAATGACATGATTTGTGCTATCTAATAACCTGAGAACGTTTTCTTTTGTTCTTCTCCTCTGTTAGCTGGCTATCGATTCTAGATTATGCATCACTTATAGCTTAAAAGAGCATCATAGAGAAGACTTGTCGGGTAGTCATCGAAGTATGGATGCTCCATAGCCTTCTTTGCTGAGATTCGTTTAGTTGACTCATACTACAACAGTTTCTGTTTAGGAACAAAAACACACAAAGGAAAACGAACGTTCCTTTTAGCTGGGTGATTGTGGACTAATCAAGCACAATCTGAGAGCCAAGTTGGAATATTTTGGTTCGGGTACATACTGAAGAGAGATTAATTTTAGAGTATAAAAAAATATCAGCTCCACTTTATGATACCAAAGAGCTTAGCCTCAAACTCTCCATCTTCTTCGAATCCGGTCTGTCACTCAAAAAAATCGCGTACAACACGGATCAAAAAACATTGTGTACTCTTGTTGAGCTGCAGAAATGAAAAGTAACACAACACAAATCAAAATATGATCTAGATCAAATGAACGATCATATCAGACAATTCTCAATCAAATTCATCTCAAAGTTCCAATTTTTGTTACTTTTTCTTGGAAAGTTCTAATTAGCTGTTTCACACAGAAGTTCACCACTTCCAGAATGAACTTATAACTACTCAAGCCTCAATTGCATAAAAGATGATTCATTTTCTTCTGAAGCTCGAACAGAGTTTCTCACTATTGAAATTCTACAACATTTGAACCTTAGCTACAGAATGTTAACTAAAAACATTAGATAAAAAAGATGAAACCAAAACCTTGTCTTCTTCTTAAACAGAGAAGCGACAACAAACTCATAGACTCTCGCTTGTCTTCTTACCATCATTCATGACCTCATCAGGGGTCACCTAAAGATGATTTTGAAGGAGCATTTTGTTTGTAGTCATTTATATGTCTCTGAGGTAGCACGAGATGATTGAAGCTAACGTGGATTAGATTGTTTGGTTGGACCCGTGAGGGTTGGAGCATATTGGAATCTTCTAGACTAGAAGCATATAATATCTTTGGAGATGATATTTGGTTGAAGGAAATATAATATTTATCTTTTGGAGAAGATCAAGGAAGTGATAAGGATGGACTTATCACTTGGAGAAAGTCAAGGAGGATATCTACATGGAGATTTAGATTCGGTTTGATCTGTATCTTCTCTATAAAAACAGGATAAGGACGTTCATATTCATTAACACCTTTGAGATTGAAAAGGCAGAGAGTTTTTATTGTGGGTGTTCATTTCTTTGTTGAGTGAGAGAGATTTCTTTTTGTGGTGGCTTGATTTGTTCAAGTGTATTGGGTTGCTGACGGCGTGTGTTGGTGTTCTTGTTGTGGAGATTCCACAAGATTCAAGTCTAAGCTCAGGTGGAGTTAGGACTCAGGCGGAGTTTAGCTCAGAGGGAGTTTAGCTCAGGATTAGGTTATCCTGAAGAATCCATGTTATTGAACAGAGCTGTAAATTAAACAGTTCTATTTAATTTACGCGTTTGCGAATTGGTTGTATTTGCTTTCTGGTTCTAGTGGATTTGAAATCTGGACTTGGTCCCGGGGAGTAGGAAACGAACCCTAGTGAACAAATCTCTTGGCTCATTTATTAATTTCCTGCATTATATCTTGCCTGGCTGCACTTTCAGATTTCTTTTCTTAGACTTTAAAGGAGCGACAATCACCTTGGAACTACTTGTCTGATGAAAAGACATACATATTTTAGTATTCGTGTACTGTTTGCATCTCTTATACTTATTGCTCTCTGATTCAGAGCTAAAGTAGATGCCCATGACTTGATGTTAAAACTTATGTTATTGTTCTGTTGCAGTAATAAAAAGTATTACAACACAAACCGAGATCAAATTCAGATGAATCATATCAAACACAATCTCACGTATTGTGACACAGTCTTAAACAAAAGCTACATGAGAGTTTGGATGCAATCACTTTAAAGATGGATATTTGAACAGAACGTTCATTTCCAATTGGAATTGAGATGAATCCAAATCTAATATACTCTTTTCTTTAAATACCAAATCAGCATAACAAGTTATTTTCTTCCCTTATTTTCTTGAATGCCCTAGCCCCTAGGGTATTTGTATTATAAGTGATGAAGAGTGAAATGACTAAAATGGTCATTTTTTTTTCTTTTAAAAAAATTAAAAGAAAAACGAAAAATGCAATCCCACGTGCTTCCTTCTGTACTCGGTACCACCATTTTTTTTTCTTTTTATTTTTTTATTTTGCAAACAAATAAGATCATGCCACATAAAAATTGTAGTTTTTATTTTTTACCCGTAGTAATACGCTACTAATCGAGTTATACATAATTGTTCATAGTGGTACTTTTGGGAATATATCGATTTTTTCAGTAATACCATATTATTAATCAGTATTTCCATGTTATACATAATTTCAGTAATCTTTATACAATTCGACATATGTTACTCATTTCCAGTATTTCCATGTTATAATATATCCAGTAACTCATATCGTATGAAATTTTGCATCATAGTCTATATAGCATTATCAAACTCTTCTTAGAAGTATAAGGTGATTCATGTAAGATTGGAAATATGGGGTTTATCTTTTCAAACAAAAATTAATTAATTAATTATATTTTTGTAATTAAAATTTACAAGTAATCTATGTATTTGCGTTATAGATAAGAATTCTTTCTTTAATTTTTTGAAACTAAATATCATTGTTTGAGTTAAATTTAGTTTGAATTATTGGATTATTATGACATGAAAACATCGGAAATGAGTAGCAAATACCAAATATTATAAGAATTACTTAAAATTTGTTATCAATAATATAATTATGTACCACTATGAACAATTATGTATAACTCGATTACCTGGAGTACTACCAAAGTACCAAGGATAAAATCATCAAAATTACACCCTTGATTTTAATTTATGTGTGGTAATTACTAATATATTTCTTTGGTATAATGGTTGAAGTTGTTCTAATTTTGTATTAGTTCGCATGTTAGAATTTAGCTGCAATCAATCTTTTTTGAGTCAATGGCAACAATATTCCCTTTTGGGAATGAAATTAGGCTATTGACCTTAAAACAAAAAAAATTAACTCCATGACCACAACCACTCTCTCTCTCCCCCTAAAAAGACAACAATGCCCTTTTGTCATCTCTCATATCTTTCTCTTTCTTCATCTTCTTTGCTTTCTTCATCTATAATTCTCTATGCTTCCAAACTAATTAAAATACTCTGTTACCAAATACACATTATTAGTTATTATATTCGATAACCGTCTAACATGAAATATACACGTTATTCTAGTAACGGATGTCTAATGCGCATGATAGATGTCTAACAATTCATACACATGCATTCTAATACGCATGGTAGATGTGTAACAACTAATAATGTGATGTCTAACTACTATGAGATGTATCCATGTAACACGCCTGGTGGACTATATTGTGACTGATAGATCAATCAAAAGTGAGGCTTATACAAAATGAGTTTGCCACCTGAGAAGTTGAACGTCTATTAAAATGAGTATACGTTTAAAAGGCGAAGCAGTCAACCACTATCTGTAATATACACTTAGATAACAATTTAAACATACAAATTATATCAAACAAAACATGGTATACACCCACACAATCAATTAGCAAATTATGCCATAACTTAGACACTACTGAACAAATTGCTATTACGTACTGATGGATATCCACAAAGTAATTTAGAGAACTACAAAAAAAAAAAAAATGTAGCTAGTGGAAGCTGAACATTAAAATAAAAGCTATTGAAGAAGTTAGCAAACTAAAAATAGTGGTAGATATCAACACAAGGTTGTAAAGAACTACAATTTCACACTACAAACAGAGATCAAAAGTTTTTGTTGTAAATGAAACTCAAAAACTTACATAATCTAGTGGTGGATCTCGTTTATGGAGGTCAAGCTCTGATTGAAAAGCCAAACTTTTAATAAGAAGGAAAAGCAAAAGAGAGAGGAAAATGAAGAAGAAGATGTGAAGAGAGAGAGAGGGGCGGAAGAATCAGAAAGAGAGAGCTAGAGGTATCAAAGAGAAGAAGAAAAATGAAAGAGAGAGGTATCAGAGAGAGCGAGCGTTATGGAGCAGAAGAAAGAAGAAGCAAAGAAGAGAGAGAGAGAGGGGTAATTCGGTCAAAAATTTTGCCTAAAACATAAAAAGTGACTTGGGGTCACCGAACTAAATATGAGTCAAAAAAGCAATATTAGATACAAATTTTCCTTTTTTAATCCTTTTTTTTTTTAGCAAGAGGTAATGAAATTAACCTCGTCTTCTTAAGTTGAGAAGGATTGAGAATCTTCACATAGGGGGTGACGAGATTGAGTCCGATTTTTCTTCATTTCTGTTTTTTTTTAGAATTTGCACTCTATATACCTAAAATGGATTAAAATTAGGAAAATGTACCTATAGAAAATAGTAGGCTTCTGTTCAGTTTTTTTGACAAAATTACCCCTATTCAAGCGTGATGCTTTCAATATTAACAATAACTTTTTCTGACAAGTTCTTGTTTTATCTCTTTATGATGTGTATAATTGATGTGATACAATCAATTAACCTTTAGAGATACTGAGGACACACTTAAGTCATCCTAGTATAGCTTAAGGATCGAATCCACAAGGAGTAAAGAACTTAACACACTAAGATTGCGAGAAACTATGTTAAGCTAAAGCAATAAGAGTTTGGTTTTGGTTTTCCAAAGTAAAACAAAGAAACTAAGAAAATAACGAAAACAATAAACGAGTAAGAATGCAAATTAAAAGCATTGGACCTTGAGAAATGGCTATTATGATCTAAGGAA
>OVAF01000135.1:1277-66522 GCA_900406245.1 Odontarrhena argentea | reverse complement strand
TAAAGGGTAGCCGTCTATGAATGATATAAAGTATTGTTGACCAATCCAAGATACCGTTGGGAAAGATCCACAAATATCCATATATATCAACTCAAGGAATTCTAGCTCTATATGCAACCAATTTCTTATGTATAGTCTGTTTTCCTTTAATGCAATCCCCACAGACATCACAGTTTGTGAAGTCAAAAGAACCCAATATACCATCTGACATAAGTCGCTCAACTCTTTTTCAAGAGATGTAACCTAAGCGTTTGTGCCACAGAGTTCCTGAACTTGCATTTTTTGGATTTACGTTTAGTACCCCTTGATTCAACACTTAAGCTTTCATCCTAAAAAGCCAAATGTGTCAAGCATATATAGACTATTACTTTTCATAATTTTCATAAGAGCACTGGTATGAACTAAGACTAAATTTAAAGACACAGCGGCTTTTCCGTCTCATGTTTAGACCAGAGTATCCTGATATGTCTAACAAATGACTAGCTAGAAACCAAAACTTGTCAGTATGACAACACCCTGAATATGTCTTTCAAATCTAGAAAATTACCAGTACTTAAAAAAAAAGTCTAAAATGCCTTATTGCCTCCAAATGATCGGTTTACCATTAGCCATACGAGTGTGTCTTTCAACATCATTTGGTTTTCGATCAAATAGACAATACTTTAGTAAAATATTGATGTTAGTAATCATACCGTCGTCTAACCATCAATTATTTCTAGGTACTTTAACCAGACTTAAGGAACATGCCCTTATCCCTTTGGCATTCCTTCTTTATGTGTCCAACTTTCTTACAAAAGAAACAATTTTCTACAATCTTAGATTGCTTCTTTTAATGATGGACCTTTAGCAGCATCATTCTTAACAACCTTAATTTTCCTTATTGTGCCCAAAGCCTTAGAGGTTTCAACCATATGAGTATTTTTAGTCCTTTGTTGTTTCATCATTTCTTCCTCTTAGGACACAACAATTTTCCTTATGTGTGTTACTACTGAATTTCAGATAACTGAACCGTTGAGGAAAAACATTCAAGACCAAAATATGAGCAATTCTATCGAAAGCCCATCCCTAAGTGTCTTGAACTTTGAAACAATTTCCAAAATGTACTCCTTATTTTTCCTTTTGCTAAAATACTTTATCGTACTAAAGCAATGCAAAAAACACGCTTGTTCCACCTTATTGTTTCTTACAAAACACAATAAACTTTTTAGCAAGGAACTGTTTTAGATCATTGATCTCCTTAATACCTCTGAAGGTTTCTGAAATGGTGTCCATAATGATCATTAGATCAATGCGATCTGAACCATCTTTCTTCTCGAGAATTTCCTTAAACTTAACAATGTTAAAGTCCGTAGGAGAAGAAAGTTAGTCAATCCTGATGCAAGATCAAGATCCAAACACCTTAAGACTTAACATAAAGTTTCAGATACTATAGCAAAATTGCTAGAATAGAGAAAATTATCTTTTATTTGTAACTCATTACTTAACCGAATAAATTATTAACGACTGTACAACCCATCTCAAGATACCAAGTGCAACATTAATACCAAGTCTTTGGACAATAATATTAACTGCTAGCGATACTCTTGTTGTAATAATCAAACACTGACGATAAAGCCTGACAAACGATAAACCTTTCTTTGGACCGATTTATCATTCTCATGGTTTAATCCAAATAATCGTCACGAGTTTATTATCACAGGTATGTATACAATCCGGCCAAATATAAAGCTACCTTTGGGTCGATTTAATATTCGCATGAATATATATACATATAACATTTAATATTATTCATGAAAAAATATCCACAAGAGAGGTTACTTTGGCAACATCTTGCATCAATCAATCCACTTCAAATATTAAACTTGCACAATCAAAATTATCTATTAATTTCAACTTTATTGTATTCCTGCTCAACATATATCAAATGGTTGGCGGGCTCTGTATACAGGAATACTAATGTAGCTTGATGGTCGAAGATGACGTTGGAAGGGAATCCTTTGATGATCGAATCCGGGTTCGACACCCATCCCCCACAATGTACATATTTCCGTTTTCTACCTGATGGGCCTCAAGTCCTTTTTTTTTTTTTTTTTTTTTATTGGGCTTGATAGGAAAGTTGAGGCCCAAACGAAAGATTAATGAAACTAAGCGTTTCATTCAGTGGTCTTCTTCAACCTCATTACCTAATAGTTTGATGAAACACAGCCGCATCCCGCATGGCTATATTCATAACTAAAAAATGCTCAAAAATTTCTAATATTCTTATTCTTCCAGAGTTTAGAAAAATTCAATCCTTATGAGCATGAACCTTATATCGGAATTCCACAAACTTTATGTCGAATAGAATCCGAAAAATTGCTCTTTTCTGAATCCGAAAAATTTTGATTCAGAAAATCCCAAAAAATTTATGAGCAATTATCTTATATCCGAATTTTTCCAGAAGCTCAATATCTAATCTGGTCCGAAAATAACAAGATCTAACTATGCAAATTCCAGATCAAGTTCCAAAACCTAAACCACAGATTCCAAAATACTTATTCTAAACATAAACCTTATGAAAAATCAAATTCAATAATCTGAAATTTTCACCTAATAATTAAATCCGAATTTAATATTAAAAACCTGATAAACCTGATTATCAAACAGAAACTGAGTATGGTGCTCTGATACCAATTGTTAGAAATTTATGATTTCCCTAATCATAAACATATATTGCCTCTTCACTAACAATTATATATATACATCTTTGATTATCTAAATTGTTGATCATCAAAAATATTATCTTGCATTTGCATACATTGGTATTGTGTTATGTATCTAAAGATACACCAATATATAGACGACACACCAACCTATCTTTAATTTGGTGTTAAAGTATATACATTTTTGAGAAACTTTAATTAATTGTTAGTTAACAAATTAAATATCATCGTGGATATATATTGTAAAAATTTAAATTAATATATAAAAAATGACCTTGTTGAAAATATAAATATATATATTATATTATCATACACACCTAAACTATATTTATGCATTCAACATATAAAATGTTATATAATAAAAACACACAAAAACAAAAGAAATGTTCTGTACTTTTTCCACTAAAATGGCATGGTGTCTCTCTCCCCAAGATGAAACGGCACGTAGTTGGACAACGTAAGTAATTCAGAGCTGCATTGGGCCTAAATAATGGGCTTTGACATTGGTTCGTCGATAGGCTGTCAATGGCCTGACTTCCAAATTAGACACACACATGTTGGGAATCTTTAGAATTAACGTGTGTATGTAAAAAAAAAAAATTCTTTACTCAGAAGCATAGAATTGATGAAAACATAACAATATAACATTAGTGAAGAGTAAATTGAGAAAAAAAAAAAAGAATTGAGAAAATAAATAGATGACCCAAAAAGAATTGAGATATAAAAGTATCTTATTATATCCAACCAAAAAAAAAAAAAAGGTATCTTTTTGAAAAATTCTGTAACAAAGCAGAAGAAAGAAAAGAGATTATGCAAAGTGGTGGCAAACTGAGCAGCATGCAGCCTACACACTCGTCACGACTGTTCGTCGCGTCCGCAACATTGTCACGTGACCCTCACGTGTTTACTCCCTATACTTTGTGTTGTGTATACGAAAGCTCACAAGCTAAAAGTGCTTTTTTTTTTTTTTTGTCGTTTCTATTTGATCGTTGTCTGTTTTTTTAGTACATATATATTTGAAGCTGATGTGTAAGAAGATGCATTTTAAGGAGCCATGCACATTGAAATGTGTCCACTCCTTCCATTGACAAGCTCAACTGTTTCTCATTCATTTCCATTGAAATGTTATTCGTGATACTATTTTGGAACGGGAATGCACATTACTTTTTTTTTTTTAAAACCAAGCATTAAAAAAATTAAACTATATAAGAAAAAGTATTTGGCGTCTAGGAAGATGAAACCAATTTACAAAAGAAAATTCAAAAAGACCTAATTACTTTAGATTGTGGAATTAATTTATGCAATGTTACAAACTAAGAAGAGACTTCTTTTACAAAACTAATAAGAGACTCCCCTTACTTTAACCAATTTTTTTATTTTTTAAATGGAGACATAATTTTCAATAAACTGATTCCTACCAACTCAAAACTAGCTGGGCTAAAACTATGGATTCCTTTTTCTTTTTAAGTAACTCGATTTATGAATTAATAAATTATAATGTTACCAACTATAATACATTACTTTTCTTTCAAATTATAGTTTAAAAACAATTTTTTAGACCAAATCTAAAATAGTTACACAAAGAACAAGATGATATTTTATTTTGCTGAAACCTACCAGCCTCGTTGTTTTTGTTTTTCTTTTTAAATACATAGAAGTAAAATAAATTAATGGTGTTATTTGTTTTTGTTTGTTAAAAAGAAGTCATGCACAACAAGTCTCCTATAAATACCAAAACTTCCGTATGCACAAAATTGTATAAGAGCGTAGCAAGATACAAAGCAAAATGGGTCGAGGCTCATCTCTTCTCTGCTTCTCTTTGACAGTCTTGTTCCTCTTCCACGGCTACACTGCTCAACAATGGCCCAACGAGTGCCAGCTCGAGCAACTCAATGCGCTCGAACCGAGTCAGGTCATCAAGAGCGAAGGTGGTCGCATCGAGGTTTGGAACCAGCATGCACCTCAGCTCCGTTGCTCTGGCTTCGCCTTTGAACGTTTAGTCATTCAGCCTAAGGGTCTTTACTTGCCTACTTTCTTGAACGCCGGCAAACTCACCTTTGTCGCTCACGGTGCGTTTCTTTTAAACTAATGTATATATTTACATTCGTTGAGTTAAAAGTGTGTTTAAATTTTTGTTCATAATTTACGATTTACCAAGAAAAACATTAAACAATTTTTTACTCCTAATTAATTAGTAAATACATGTACATGTTACAGTGAATAGTAAGAGTTTTCTTTATGTAACTTAATTATCGGTTTCGATTCAAGAATATGCACAATTTAGACTAACGATTTTCTGGTTAGAAAAAATAGTTAATTAGCTTTATATATTTGGTTAGATCGTATATATATATATACACACATTAGTACATTGTAAAAGATAAAATTACATTATTACAATATTAGTCAAGGGAACCCTTATATATTTATTAAATCCCGATTCAAATCATTGTAACTTTTCCATTTGTTGAATTGAACACTGCTACTTTAATTTATTTTAACGAATTGTAAAAAAAATAAAAATATTGTGAAGTAAAGTTTTTTGTTTATTTGAAAATGGGAGAATATTTGTTTTGGTATTAATGAAATAGGACGTGGTCTAATGGGAAGAGTAATTCCGGGATGTGCCGAGACATTCATGGACACACCGGTGTTTGGAGAAGGTCAGGGTCAAGAACAAGAACAAGGTCAGGGTCAGGGTCAGGGCTTCCGTGACATGCACCAGAAAGTAGAGCACATCAGGTGTGGTGATACCATAGCAACACCATCCGGTGTGGCTCAATGGATCTACAACAATGGCAATGAGCCTCTCATTCTTGTTTCAGCCGCTGATATCGCCAGCAACCAGAACCAGCTTGACCGCAACCTTAGAGTAAGTCCATGCAATCAACCACCAAAAAAAAAAAAAGTATCTACTAATTAACTCATATTATAAACATGCGTTTGATTGCAGCCATTTATGTTGGCTGGAAACAACCCACAAGGCCAACAATGGCTACAAGGCAGACAGAAACAGCAACAAAACAACATCTTCAGTGGCTTCGCTCCTGAGATCTTGGCCCAAGCCTTTAAGATCAATGTCCAGACTGCTCAGCAGCTCCAGAACCAGCAAGATAACCGTGGAAACATCGTCATGGTTAAAGGCCCCTTCGGCGTCATTAGGCCACCTTTGAGCCGCGGCCAAGGCGGTCAACAACCACAGGAAGCAGGTAACGGTATAGAGGAGACTTTGTGTACAATGAGATGCACCGAAAACCTCGATGACCCGTCCAGTGCCGACATCTACAAGCCATCTCTCGGATACATCAGCACACTTAACAGCTACAATCTTCCCATCCTCCGTCAACTTCGCCTCAGTGCTCTTCGTGGTTCCATCCGTAACGTAAGCTCCAAAATACTTACCATACTTTTTTTCTTACATTAATATTTCATACACGAAAAACAATTAATTTTATAGATCCGATTTTTTGAAATATATATGTTCACAAGTTTATAAAGATATATGAAAATGTTCAATTAATAATTTTATAACTTTGGTGAAGTAGAAAAACTTTTATTTCATGAAAGTCTAAAAAATCCACGAATATAATTTTTTTTATTAATCGTTTGTATGTTTGCTTGCAGAACGCTATGGTGCTACCCCAATGGAACGTGAATGCAAACGTAGCACTTTACGTGACAAACGGAAGGGCTCACATCCAAATGGTGAACGACAATGGACAAAGAGTGTTCGACGAAGAGGTTTCCACCGGACAGTTGCTTGTCGTGCCACAAGGCTTCTCGGTCGTGAAACGTGCCACAGGAAAACAGTTCCAGTGGATCGAGTTCAAGACAAACGAAAACGCACAGGTCAACTCACTCGCCGGACGTACCTCAGTCATGAGAGGTTTACCAATTGAGGTCATCACCCATGGTTACCAGATCTCTCCTCAGGAAGCTAGACAGGTTAAGTTTAGCACCTTGGAGACCACATTGACTCACAGCTCTGGTCCCATGAGCTATGGAAGGCCACAGGTCGAGGCTTAAGCTCGTTTGTGGAACATGGTTGGTTTGTAATAGTAAGAAATAATAATGTACAAAAGAAGTCGGACACTTTTAGGGAAGTGTTCTGTTTTGAGTTTTGAGTTTTTGGGTTTTGGACGTGTAGTGTGTACAACAACGAACGTCGTATAGAAGCGATCGTTGACTCCTCTACAAGTAACTCTGTTATGAATAAAATCTTAAGTAGAGTCTTTCTGTTTAAGTTTCTATAATTTCTAAGATCACATATATAAACGTACTATATTCTATATATGAATTTGTTAATTTCAAAATGATGGCCGTAACAGATCACATCGTATACATAAACTTCAAAGCCGGAATTCTCGAATCATACTAATAACCTCAACATTGACAACTCTCTAGATTATATTAACTAAACCAACCTACTTTTGACTCCCTTTTAAATATAAACTGGAAATTAAACATACTAATCTTTTGAAACCCATAATCTTCAAGACCTATAGAATATGTCTCTCACTATTCTTTTAATACATAATGTGTAATAAACCCCACCTATACAAATGTGAGTGATTTGATTGTGACAATTTTTTCTTTTATGGTTTTGCTTCACTTCAATATAACTTCTAGATTTATTTTGATTTAATCACTAGCTTAAACCATCATAAATTACCCCTTTTGATTTTCTTTATTTAAGGTCTTTTATGTTTGGATGTATCATTGTCCTTTATGTATGGTTTTGTCACACTTCTATCATGTTCCATAATTCAATTCAAGAAGTAAAAAAAAATCATTATATGCATTATGTTATATATATCATATGATTAACTGATGCTGTAATTTTTTTTTCTTATGTAAAAGGGACACATGTAATATTATCATCTATTTCATATATATACACTGAATATTATTGTACATGGGGACACTTAATTCACACTTGGCATACATGACAATATTATGTGTTAGAATGCAGACTGCGAGATTGCCATGCAATGCGACTTCCGTGGCCGGCCATTCCTATCACAATGTGTCACTTCTTTGAGTATTCATAATCTTTAACCTTAATTTTATCGATTGATCACCTTTGTTCAAATATAATTAATTACATCCAAAATTTAATAAAAATCCCAACATATATAACAACTAAAAAAGTACATTACATCCAAATGTTGGTAATTAAAATTTGTTTCAAACTAAAATTTAAATTTATTTCAGAATAAAAAAAATATTTCAAAATAGTAATTTTTTTTTTTTTTGGTCGGAATCGTAACTTTTATTCATGCATCAAGCGAATTAATGAAAACTAGCTAAGGTGAATAAAGCACCTTTTGCTAAGGAGTCGGCCGCTGCATTAAATAGCAATTTTTATATGCAAATAGCAATTTTTTTATTTTTTTTTCAAAATAGCAATTTTTATATGCAAATGCAACCATAATAAAAAGTTAAAAACACCAAGCACCTCCTTTAAATACCTTTTTTGGGCTACAACACTTTGCAAGATAACTTAATACAAAACAAAACAAGAAAATGCATAAGTTTGTGTTTTCTTTTCTCTCTGTTCTCCTCTTCTTACACGGCAACGAATCACGCCAGCAAGAGACGCCGTTGCCAAACGCATGCCATTTCAAATCAATAAATAGCCTTGGTCCGGCTCAGGCCACAAAGTTCGAAGCCGGGCAAATGGAAGTATGGGATCATACGAGCCCCGAGCTACGGTGCGCCGGTGTGACCGTGGCTCGCATCACCCTTCAGCCTAATTCCATTTACTTGCCCGCTTTCTTTAGCCCACCTGCCCTAGCTTACGTTGTCCAGGGTACTTCTCTTACTAGCAAATAGTTAATGTTGAAAATTACAATGGTTTTGTTGTTTAATTCTATATGCGCTATTTTTTAATTACGTTTTACAACATATCATACTTGATTCAAAGAAGAAAAATAACAGATTTAATAATTTGTTAACCAATAAATCTTCACTGGAGGCTTTTTAATAATTTGTTAACCAATAAATCTTCACTGGAGGCTTTAGTGTAAATTCATTACTTTTACTTTTCTTTTAATTGTCTTCATAGACTATATATGTCACATATATATATTTTGCTTATAAAATATTTTGTATTCCAAAATTTTTGTGTAGTGACCTTAGATTAATGATTTGTAATCAATGAAGTTAATTCACTTAACGAAAAACATTTTGTTCTTTTAATTATATCATTTCTAAATGCATATATAAATATATTTTTTTAAAGTGTTGTGTTATTAAAAAATGCCAAGCCAAAGTTGCAATGGAAAATAAAATGTTGAAATGTATTCTTTGCAGGAGAAGGAGTGATGGGGTCTATTGTTTCTGGTTGTCCTGAGATTTATGAAGATGTCCAAGGAAGAGGAGGCCAGCCTCGACGCTTCGAGGACATGCACCAGAAGTTGGAGAATTTCCGGCGAGGAGATGTGTTTGCTTCTCTTGCCGGAGTATCACAATGGTGGTACAACCGCGGCAATTCCGATGCAGTCATTGTTATTGTTCTTGATGTCACCAACAGAGAAAACCAGCTTGACCATACCCCCAGAGTAATTAATTATATATCAAAAGTTTATATTGCTTGGAGAGTACAATGTTACGTTTATGTGATTTCTTTGTGGACCATTCATATGTAGATGTTCCAAATAGCCGGGAGCAAATCACAAGAACAACAACCACCACCATTAACCTGGCCATCAGGCAACAATGCTTTCAGCGGTTTCGACCCCAACATAATCGCGCAAGCATTCAAGATCGACATCGAGACAGCTAAGCAACTACAGAACCAAAGGGACAACAGAGGAAACATAGTCCGTGCAAACGGTCCGCTCCATTTCATCATCCCACCACACCAAGATAATGGCATCGAAGAGACATACTGCTCGGCTAGGATTCGCGAGAATATTGACGACCCAGAACTGAGCGACTTCTTTAGCACACGAGCCGGCAGAATTAGCACCATCAGCAGCCTCGACCTCCCCATTCTACGTCTACTCCGGCTTAATGCTGTTAGAGGCTTACTCTACAGCGTAAGTCTAAAGTTGTATTACAACTTCTACTTTTTTCAAAAATCATAATCAAGGTATTTTAATTTTCATGGACACAGGGAGGAATGATGTTGCCTCACTGGACCGCAAACGCAAACACTCTGCTATACGGCACAGGCGGTGAAGCCAGGATACAAGTGGTGGACGACAATGGTCAGTCCTTGTTCGATGAGCAAGTGCGACAAGGCCAACTCCTTGTGATTCCACAGGGCTATGCTGTAGTGAAAACCGCTGGTGAAACAGGTTTCGAATGGATTGCTTTCAAGACAAATGATAACGCTTACATTAACACACTTAGTGGCGCAACATCGTACATGAGAGCAATTCCTGTGGATGTGATCCAAGCGGCATATGGGGTAACCGAAGAAGAAGCAAAGAGGATCAAGTTTTGTCAGCAGGAGACAATGCTGGCTATGACACTGAGCTCTTCTTAAGTTTCCTAAGATGTTTTTTAGATTTTCCAGTCTATGAAATAAATAACGATGTTACTAGTAATAGGCAACTTTCACAAAGCTTTAAAGACAAATATCTCAAGTCATTACTACAAGTGTTGCAAGTAAATGGAGGACTCAACTAAGACTCTGAAACAGAGTTATTACAAAAAACGTAATAAGATTTCTTAGTGAAAGAGAAATAAAGAGATATTTAGAGGAAATCTTTCATTGGATCCTCGTGATGAACTCTCTTCATTCTGTAAGCTTCCATCTCTTCAGGAGTAACCTGCAATGAGTTTGAGATTTTGATTAGCCTCCGCTAAATCAAGCATATAATAAGATGCTATACGAGAGTAAATTTCGGTTACTTGATCACTTACATCATTGGTGTATTTGACATTGTATTTACGTTTCCTTTCATCCTTTTCCTCCATCTTACGCTTGTCCTCCTGAAAAACAAGTGTCAGATAAATCTGAATGACATAGAAACGTCTTGACAAGAAAAATTAGAGTGTAAACTATGGCCTCTTACCTTTTTAAGAGCATTAGCAAGTGCTTCCTCATTTAATTCCAAATCTTCAGGAATATCAGTTCCCCATGAGGCCATTTTCTTCTCTTCAACCTTCTTTGGAATATCTGAAAATACCACATTGTTTTGTTAGCACAGAAGTAGATACTACATTTACAAAACAGGAAGAAGAAACAGAGTCAACGACACAAACCTTCAGAGGCTTCTTTTCGAGCAATATTAGCCTTCATAAGATCAAGGGAAGCCTCTGCAGCTTCAATTCCAGCAGAACCTGTGCAATAGCTGTTGCGAATGGTCTGCTGGCAACATTTGTATCCCCATTGATGGTCTTTCCAATATGATCCCCACACGCTAGTGTGATTATTAGCGTGAACATCTTCCTCATATTTACTCTTTGGCAGTATCACCTCCTGTACAAAACAAACATGTATTAGAATGAAACAAATCCAGGCAATAGTTCATATTCCTATGAGAATGTAACTTGAGGAGGAAATCATCAAATACCATACCTGTCCTTTAATAATTCTTCCTGCTCGGTCATACTCAACTTGTCTTTCGCTCTGACCAAGCAAAAGTTCCATTGGAATTTCATCTCCTGTAGCTGCATTGCCGTACTTTTCCATAATTGTGTCCTTTGTCTGAGATTTCAGTTTGTCCTTTGCAACCTTAAAGTTCTTGTACAACAACTCAGCTTGGGATGGAGCCGCTTGCATATGCATGTCCTGTCCCTTGTCAAATGCTTCCCACGAGTGGATGTTCAGCTGTTTGAACTCTATAGCTTGGCCACTGTTTCTATACTGATTATCTCCCTGAATAGATAATAAGCATATGATGGTAAGTTTCTATACTAACAAAGTATAAGATACAAATAATTGATATTGATGAATCACAACTAACCAAATAAAATTTATCATTCGGATCTGCATCTGGAAGCGGGTCTTCACGCATAGATCGAGTTTTGGGGTCGTAATGAGCTGAGTTGACATCGAGATTCAACAGGTACTTCGCTGTGTCTTCCCTGATACGCAGGTTCCTGGAATATAGAAAAGGTTACACAATTAGTGCATCATACAAGTGAAGAAGGATATAATATGTTGTAGTTGGAGAAAAATGAGTAGTCATACCTTACAGTTCCTGTGCTACCACCACCAGTTGTCCGGACACGCTTTTCAACTTTTGCGAAGTCCATCTGCCTACTCTCATCAACCTTGGCTTCATCAACCCTTAAGTCATCCTCGTCTTCATCTCCATCACTGGTTGCATCCTCACCTTCTTGGTTACTGTTCTTCTCCTCTAATTTCTTAATCTGCTGCTCCTTCAGGTACTTCTTTCGTGCCTCCTCTTTTGCTTCATAAAGCTCTATCACACGATGATAGGTCGAAGGATCATAACCATTCCATCTGTCCCTCTTGCCATCATAGTCAAGTTCAAAACTCTCGATTTTCTCATCAGCTGCGATGTTCTTGTTTGTGAATTGTGCTCCAACCTTACGAGGTCTATCCATACATGCTTTTGCATTATGAGTCATTGCACCACAGCTTCAAAAGTGAAACAGACCAAGTTAGAGAAGACAACAACCCTTCAATATAGCAAGGTTTATAATCAGAGATTGAGCCTAAGAATGTCCCGAGACCAAAAGAGTAAACATGCAAGAAGCTAAAGAGCAAAACTAACAACAAACGTCACAGAAACAGAAGGTAAAAAAGGGGTAAGGACATACTTTTGACACGCTCCCTTGCGGAATTTCTCGGCTTGGAAGATCTTTGCACCTCTGTCGTACCATGACTTAGTGTAATTGGGATCACTCTTCCATTTCCTTTGATGCTTCAAACTGGGTTTTTCAGAGTTGAGATACCATGGAGCAGAGGACATATACTGAGGAATATGAGGATTGATTTCCTTTCCATCCTCATCTAACTCAGCTGGAGCAAGCCCAGCTTTACGAGCCTCCTCCAATTCAATCTGCTTCCTATGATCTTCCCTCGACTTAAAAGCAACTGCAAATTGCCCAGGAATATATGTCAGACAACAATCAAACAACACGAAACCCTAAATTAGAATACATACTGATAGAAGAATCCACAAAATAACAACAAACTAACCTAATTGCAACGACAATAAGTAATTAAATCAAAGATTCTACAAATCCCAGGAAGAAACTTGAAGAAAATCGATCAGTAACAAAAATTCCCCAAATCAAATCAATTATAAGAACAAACCCAATTCAGACTCTGAAGTGTTGCGAAAATTGGATCTCACCAAAAACAAAAAAAGAGTGAACCCCAAAAATCAATAGAAACCCTAACATTCTGATTACAGAATACATCGATTCTTGATCACCAAAGTGAAATTAAAAACAAATCGATAACCTAGGTTTAGTTCAAGTAGATCTAGAGAGAAAATTGAATAAATCCATTACCTGAAGCCGTCGCCATGTTTATCCAATCGTTAAGCTTCGACTTCTGTCAGGCCACGGAAAGATAATAAGTGCGGGGGAGAGGACAAATATCAAAGCCGTATAAGTATCCCCCAACCTAANATTAAGTAGCAGAAGCTATATGCTGCAGAAGCTGTATGCTGTGATTAGTTATATATAAATTGTTTGATTGACACGACAATGAGCAGATACATAAAAAAATATTAAAATATATAACATTTTATGAAATGAAAACTTTTATGGAAATGGATTAATTCGTTTTAGGAAATAAAATATCTCTGCAAAAATATTATTATAATTAAAATTTTTTAATGTTAAATGCTCTTCTAAAAGCTTCAATAAGGAGCATTATGAAATTGAGCATTTAGAATAAACTAATGCTCTCTTAAATGCTTTAGTATAAAATGTGATTGGATAAACAAAAGGCTTTAAACTCACCTAAATGCTTTGCCAATCGAACCCTTATTATATTGAGCTTCCACCTTCTCTAACGCCTCCTTGCACCTCTTGTCTCTCTTCGCTCTCTTTTCCTCTCGTTTTCCTCTTAAGGTTAGTATCTCTCTCCCATCCATTCTCCTTCGTATGCGGTGTGATCCAACTGCTGGAGGTGCTCTTAAGTCTTTGCCCTTGTGTCTCAACGACGGAATTGATAGATTACGGCGATGAACTTCTCCACGAGGCTCGCTGAGAAACTTCCCGGAATCTTACCGATTTCTTCGTCTCCTCTCCTTCGTAAAGGTTGTATATTTAATGTGTTTCAAGTTTGATTTTTTCGTCCTGTCACCTTTCTCTGGTTTTGGGTATTGCTCGTATGTTTAGGTTTCTGATTAGTTTTGAATCAATCTATTCGAACAGAAATTTCTGTTTGGGTTTCTCTTCCTTTGTAATTTGTAGTTCTAATTCACATAGTTAGATGAATATGAAGGCTAAGGAGTATTCTTTCTCTTGTGTATATTAGGAGTCCCCGAGCTAAGGTTCAGAAGATTGAGATGGGGATTGCAAAAGAAGATAGTTTGGAGTCAGAGACCAGAACTCTGTGTAGTGAGCAATTCTTGTATAGTTCATCTCGCAACCGAAGCCTATGCTCAAGAAGCTATTGAAGCTATCAAATCCGATAAAGTTATCGCTGTGCCAACGGACACGCTTTATGGATTCGCTTGTGATGCTTGGTAATTTCAAAGTCTTTTTGATAGTTAGTGGAATGAGCTTTACCTTTCCTGGATTGAATTGTTATTATTTTAATTTAACAGTTCTTTAGAAGCGGTTAGCCGGATATATGAGATCAAAGGACGTAAGCTTGCAAGTCCTTTAGCAATCTGTGTTGGTGATGTGTTAGATATCAAGAGAGTTGCTATCACAAACCACTTACCTCACGGCTTACTCGATCCGCTCTTGCCTGGTCCAGTTACTCTCGTCCTTCAACGAGGTCTGCATCTTCTTCTTAATTTGGTTGCATCGATGTGATCTCTTTATGTGAGAGAGTTCTTGTAGTGTTTAAACAGGTGACTCAAGCATTCTTGAAAAGTACTTAAACCCGAGGATTGATACTATCGGAGTACGGGTTCCAGATTGTGAATTCATTAGGGAAGTATCGAGAGGTTCGGGCAGTGTGTTGGCTCTTACAAGTGCTAATCTGAGTGGTGATAGAAGCAGCGTTTGTGTAAATGATTTCGAGAATCTTTGGCAGCATTGTGCTTATGTCTATGATGGTGGATTGCTTCCATCAGGTCGTGCAGGATCAACCATTGTCGATTTGACTAAAGCTGGAAAGTATAAGATCATTAGACCCGGAAGGTATGCGATTGGTGTTTTAGTCAATCAGTGCAGATTAATAGATTTCATATTTGAATCTTTATGAAGTTCTTCTTGAGCTTACACTTAACTAAAGCTGTTGTGTTTGTTGTTAATTCCAGTGCGAAACAAGCAACGGTGGCGATTCTTAAGAAGTATTTGTTGGAAGAAGAAGACGTTTAAGAGAAAGCAAGCTGATTTTGACTTGCTAGCTTGAATCTGAGGTTTCACTCTTTGGTTTAAGATATGTAACTGTAGTGTAATACAAGAGTGTTAACTCCAATTTTTTTGCGGGACGCATGTGTAATTGAAAGGGAATTGGGTGCCTATTTCATAATTAATGAATTTCTGATATATTTGGGAAATGAATAAAAAGTAAATTGTGACTTATTTTCTATCTATTTTTCGACCAAAATATGAATGAACATGGGCCAACACATTCAACGAGAGCCTAAAAAAAAGTAGAAAACTCAGAAAAGAAGGCTCAACTAAAATCTTCTTTTCGTTTACATTGTCTCTCAAATTTACGACTGACTCTTTGCATCTGTCTTTGATCCTCAATCCTCCTCGTATTCTTGATCAACTAATAAGACATTCTTAAAGAACAGACAAATCTTAGGACACGATTCTTGAAATTTGTTTCCCTCTAACCTACATGAAACTTCTAAAATTTGTTTCCCTTTACATTCATTTATTTATAGGTTTTCAATTAATAGTATGATCAAGAAAAATTAAAATGTTGACAGGAAAAAAAAAAAAAAAATCATTTAATTAAATAAGTTAAAAATTCCGGTCGCGTAAAAAAGCTTTCAAAGTCCGCAACGATCGGCAAAAGGCTTCACACACGTCTTCCCCAAAACTCATCTGAGATCACAAAACTTTTCTCCCATGTCATTCGAAGAAGAAGAAGAGGAAACATTCGAGCATACACTTCTCGTCGTACGCGAAGTCTCCGTCTACAAAATCCCACCGCGGACAACCTCCGGCGGATACAAATGCGGCGAGTGGCTTCAATCCGATAAGATCTGGACCGGACGACTCCGAGTCGTATCATGTAAAGATCGATGCGAGATCCGTCTCGAAGATTCGAATTCCGGCGATCTATTCGCGGCTTGTTTCGTGGATCCTGAACGGAGAGAGAATTCCGTCGAGCCGTCGCTAGATTCGTCTAGGTATTTCGTGCTTAGGATCGATGATGGGCGTGGGAAGTATGCGTTTATTGGGTTAGGGTTCAATGAGAGAAACGAAGCTTTTGATTTCAATGTTGCCTTATCGGATCATGACAAGTATGTGAGGAGGGAGAAGGAGAAGGAGATTGGGGAAAGTAGTGAGAGTGATGACCATATCGATATTCATCCTGCTGTTAATCATAGATTGAAGGTAATAATTTTGTGATTAAGATGAGATCAATGCGTGGTGTAGTAGATCTTGTCTTGTTTGTAGGTTTAAAGGTTTCATCTTTGCTTAGTGAATTGATCTTTTTTGTTTAGTTGGTGTTTAGACTGCCACTGAATTATTGTTTCCCTGTAGCTTTTATGCTTTGTGCAGAGATTAGGATTATTAAACGTCACCCATATTGAGCTACCCTGTGTTCTTTCTGATCAATATGTGGGTGCATAATCCCAGGACTTTCAGTTTTGATGTCATTGGAGTTCTTGGACAGGAAAGTTAATGTCCTGTCGTGGGCTATAAGTTGTGTAATCAAAATTATGCTACTAAATTTCTCAGTTTGCTCGTTTAGTCTTCAGAAATCACAACTTTTTTGATTTTTGGTCTAGTTCTTGGTTTAGTCTATCTGTTCTTGGATCTTAACTGAGGAATCAATATCATCTAAGAAGCACGAGAAGAGCTTCCCTGTTTATACTTGAGCCAATATTTTACTTATTATCAGGACTTGGTGAAAACTAAAAAGATTGTTGTTTTTGATGAGTTTCAAGGAAGGTGAAACCATAAGAATCAACGTGAAGCCCAAATCCACTACAAATGGCACTGGGATGCTTTCAGCTGCTCTGTCAGGAAACGGAAAGCCTAAACCTATAGCACTTGCTCCGCCACCAAGTGCTGCTATAAAAACCAGGTCTCCTTTACCGCCTCCTCCAAATGATCCCGTCGCTTCAAGGATTGCATCCGATGGTGGTAAGGAATCAACGGATAATACAAGACGCAGGAACGATCCTCTATCTGATCTATCTCAGCTCAAGGTACGAATCTTGTCATCTTAATCGCATCGACATTTGATTTGTTCTATTCTTAGGCCTCACCTAATTCGCGTTTATGTGTACTCTACAGAAGAATCTTCCTTCAACAACGGGATCAGGACCAACCAAGTCAACAGGAGCTGCATCAGGTTGGGCAGCTTTCTGATCAACAGAGCCTAAGATTCTTGTACCCGTCCGGCTTCATCCTCTTGTTAATCCAATCTTGTGACAAAGAGAGCAAGAGACATTAGAGGCAGAGAAACTAGACACCAATGGCAACAACAATTTGAGTTTTTTCTTTTTGTAATGTATGATGTTACTCGTAAATTGATGTGTGTTTCTTTTGTAATCCCAGTTCTTCCTATTGTAATATGTTTTTTTTTTTCCCTCATTCATCTTTGTTACATCTGCATCACGAGATTTATAATTAAAAATGAAGAAATTATAAAAATCTTTTTATTGTTGGTCCGACTCTAAACGACATTGTGTTGGTCAACGCAAAAGACCGTAATCGAAAATCTGACGGGCAGGATTCAGTTACCACGTGACGTGGCGAAAATCTAATGGTCTTAGATGGATTAAATGTGGAACGAAAACATATTTAAAGGACCGTGGATTTGGAAAAGTCAAACAAAGATATCTCGTCGGTCCACCTACTACTTATCTTACCGCTTGAGTTCTCGTAGACGGAACAAAAATGGCGACGAGTAGTGATGAAGCCATTAGAGTTAGTGGTATGGAGTTCGGTTATGAAGTTGAGGATCCTATATTCTTCGACTTCAGTCTCGATCTTCCAGCTGGATCTCGCTGCCTTCTCGTTGGTGCCAATGGATCCGGTACGATGATCGATTTGTAGACAGGATTTTGTTTTGCTACCTTTGGATTCTGTGAGTCTATAGCTTGGTTCAGATTCTGGGTTAGCGAATTCGACCTTTTACATTTCTGCTAGAATAGAAAGTTTTAAAGATGTGATTTTTCTGAGTACGGAACTATGAAATTGGCTCTGTTCCTTGGCAAAAACAGAATCTACATTGCTGATTACTAAGTTTTCTTTTACTGAATCCGTTTGTGATTTTACATGACTGTAATCTCCAGGCTATTAAACATTTGAACTTGTGGGTCTAATTTGGTACTTGTGGAAGACTAAGGCTTTTGTTTTCTTTTGTAACTCTTTGTTCAGGCAAGACAACCTTATTGAAGATTCTGGCGGGAAAGCATATGGTGGGAGGAAAGAACGTTGTTCAAGTTCTCAGCCGTTCGGCTTTTCACGATACTCAGCTTGTCTGTAATGGTGACTTGTCTTACCTCGGAGGATCATGGAGTAAAACCGTTGGTTCAGCTGTGAGTAGTCCTTACTCTTCTTTCAGCTTTCATTTCTCATGTTTTTTGTGAGATCAGCATGGGATGGATTACTTAGAGAGTAACTTATATACCAATACTCATCTGACTTATCAATCCGAGATTTTTTAACTTTGTTGATTCTGCTACATTTTAGGGGGAGGTTCCTCTCCAGGGAGACTTTTCAGCAGAACATATGATATTTGGAGGTGATATTTTCTGTCCTAGCAATTATAGTGAGTTGGTTTGTTTTTCGCTTTTAACTGAAGGAGATTTTCTTTTTGTTGTCCTACTAGTTGAAGGAACTGATCCTGTTAGAAGAGAAAAATTGATTGATCTTCTTGATATTAATCTTCAATGGCGTATGCATAAGGTTTCTGATGGGCAAAAACGTCGAGTGCAGATATGCATGGGACTCTTGCATCCATTCAAGGTAAAATGAATATGTTTTCAGAGAGGCTTGTTATTGTATAAACTTGGAAACTCACATGATCATTGTCAATTATGTTCTCATCTGGCATGAGTCAAAGGAGTTCCTAGTTTCCAATTTTGTTTTCATAATTTCTGACACTAATGCTAGTTTGATTTTATAGGTATTATTACTCGACGAGGTCACTGTGGACCTAGACGTTGTTGCAAGAATGGATTTGCTGGAATTCTTTAAAGAAGAATGTGACCAGGTATTATTCTGTTCACCTCTTAAATATCACTTCTGCTCCTTAGTGTGTATACTAGATTCGCTTAGATGGCTCTTTTAGTTGAATGTTGTGGTTATAACCTTATATTGGTTCTTATTGCTGCTAATTTCTGTTGACTGTAACCAGTATCAGGTCCTTGCTTGTCTAATATCTCAATTAGCGCCTAAATTGGAAAGATTGCTAGTAGAAATACCTGTATCATGCAGTCGGAAAAGCAAATACTAGACGAACATAATAACTTTTACCTGTATCTATAATTTCACTTATCCAGAAGGAGCTTATAAAAGAGTTTCACATTGGTTGGAAATGAGACGAGTAAATGCAGTTTCATTGAAAGTTCTTTGGGGTTTGTTAATGCACATTAGTAGTTTCATTATTGCACATGGTCTTTGAATTATTCACAATATTGATTAACACAGAGAGGGGCTACAATTGTGTATGCAACTCACATATTTGACGGACTAGAGACATGGGCTACACATTTGGCCTACATTCAAGATGGTGAGCTGAACCGTTCAACAAAGATGTCAGATATCAGCGAGCTGGAAACTTCTCCAAACCTCCTCTCCGTGGTAGAATCTTGGCTCCGTTCTGAAATCAAACGTGAGAAGAAGAAAAGAAAACCTGTGGCAGCATGGAAACCATCTCCATTCGATAACTCTCCCTTTAGGTCATCCAGACACCTGGCTTATTTCCGATAATTGTTTTTACCAGTGAGATCCTTGGTCCTTTCACTCCTTTGTATCATCATATGTAACATTAAGAATAAGAACACTTGTAACGGTTCACATATTTTGTTTGTTATGTTTGTATGGCTGCTATGTACTTTTGTACTCACTGAAGAATACACAAAAATTGTATGTCTGAAATAAAAATTATAGGTTTACTATATATCTTTGAGAAAAAACAACTTGAGCTTTATTAATTAACCGGCTAAGCTATTGTGGTGTGGTTTATGCATCTATGGACCCTCTTCAATCGTTCTCTTAGACGGTCGGTTTCTATATTAAAACGACGTCGGTTCTTTGTGAGTACTCAATTTCTTAAATTTCTTAACCTTTACGAAGTTGCCTTCGGTTCATTATCGGGGAGGAGAAGCTCCCACCGCCTTTGTCTCAGTCGCGCGGCACCGTAATTACCTTCGTCTCCGCCACTAATTTCAGATCTTGGTCTACAAACAGGTATGCAATTCGCTTCTATTTCCGCTGTTTATTGATATAAAAGTTCTGCTTTGATTCTCTTACTGCTAATGAATTTTGAAACAAGGAATTGTTAACCTAATCGTGGGTCTGGATTCATTTTCTGGGAAATTGAGTTCCGCATGAGTAGTGTTGTTGCTTGCTCTCATTACTGCTAATTCTCTATGCATCGGTTTCGTTATCGAGAAACTTTTTGATTGTTATCATCGAATTGGTTGATTAGCTTGATGTTTTATCTGAATTCACCAGGAACTTCGTCTATATATGTTGAAAACGAGTTTTGTTCTAATAGAGAATGTTCTTAGGGTTTAGATTTTATTGTCCAGGGACATTCTTTGAATATTTGTTTACTGAGATATATTATCTTCGACAGAGCCATACTTTTCAGATATGGGTTCTCGTGGAAAGAGTAAGAGTAAGAGAGATAGAGAAAGAAGGCATAAGAAGCGGAGAGATGAATCTGACTGTGAGTCTGAGTCCGATTCTTACACTTCTGATTCGGGCAGTTCAGATGATGCGTCGCCTCCCAGGAGTTCCAGGAGGAGGACAGGCAGCAGCAGTCGTCGGTCCCGACGCCATAGCTCAAGTGATGATTCCAGTGACAGTGATGGTGGACGGAAGGGTAAGAAGAGATCTTCGTCTGATAAGTTCTCAGAAGAAAAAGTCAAAGAGTATATGGCCAAAAAGGCTCAGAAGAGGGTAAGTTTGCTATCTATTTTACTTTTGTTTGCGTCTTTTGCTGTTTTTACTTTTGTTGTTGGAGCTGTTTGCTAACTTTATACCTGTTAATTTTTTTGTAGGCATTACGGGCAGCAAAGAAACTGAAGACGCAGTCGGTGTCAGGGTACTCCAATGATTCAAACCCATTTGGGGACTCGAATCTAACTGAGACGTAAGTGAATCACTATAAAGAAAATGGCGGATGATTATTGTTTCTGATTTTTACCGGTATGATTTTGAGAATAGGATTGTATGAGGATTGTAGAGTATAGTTCATTGCTAGTTGTTACAAAATACATATGCTTTTAGGGCGCTACTTCCTTTGTACCACTTGTATACCTATGAAGTTGCCAGTTAAAGTTATCTTGAATGTGTGTAATCAGTTCATTCGGATTATGCTTTTGTGTAACTTGGTTTTGAACCGTCAACAGTTCTCATGGTGTAAATTTTGTTAATGTCAGATTTGTGTGGCGAAAGAAGATTGAAAAAGATGTTCATCATGGAGTATCACTGGATGAATTTACCGTTAAAGCTGAGAAGAGAAGACATAAGGAAAGGATGGTATGTATGATTAGCATTCTTTATCAATGGCATGTCCTGGATGTTTTGACTATGTACTATTTTTTAATGAGGTTTCTGGTTTATTTGTTAAGCACTTCTGTTCAATGCGCAGGCAGAGGTTGAAAAGGTTAAGAAGAGAAGAGAAGAAAGAGCAGTGGCGAAAGCTCAACATGAGGAAGAAATGGTAATTATATTTCACCTTGGAAATAGAAGGAAAATATCTCTTTACAAACAAATTTGGTCTGGGAGGATGAATGGCATTACTTCATATCCAATTATCTTTCTAATTTGATCAATACTGTATAGTTATTGACTTGAAATTGTTTTTCTCTGCAGGCATTATTGGCTAGAGAGCGTGCTCGAGCTGAGTTTCATGATTGGGAGAAGAAAGAGGAAGAAGTATGTATAATTATCTTTCCTTTGTTTTTTGCCATTAATACCTCTTGTATATTAGTTTGGTGTAGGTTGCTTAACATATCTGTTTGATCTACAGTTTCATTTCGATCAAAGCAAAGTGAGGTCAGAAATCAGATTACGTGAAGGTCGACTGAAGCCAATCGACGTCCTCTGTAAGCACCTGGATGGTTCAGATGATATGGATATCGAGCTCAGTGAACCCTACATGGTTTTCAAGGTACTTACAAAGATTATGTTAGGCTGTAAAACCATATTGTGTATAAGTTATCATAGAGATTTTTCACTTAGGTCTATGCTTTCTTTATAGTTTCATAACATTTTCAGTTTATGGAATCAGTTGGATTGTGAGAGTAATAGAGAGGGAAGAAGCTTGAGATTTTATAATTTTTTCTTCTAGTTATAGCCATTAGGAAGTTAGAAGTTGAGATACCTTCTATTGTGGTTAGTTTTTCCAGTGATCTCATATAATTATCATCAACATGATATAAGATACATATTTAAAAATCTATGTATAGGATTTTGGCTACCTCTATTTCATTTTGTGTATGAAGTTTTATAAAAAAAGGAGAAGCCATGTAACAATGTTTCTGGCTGATTTGCGCTTGAGCCTGAGTGCGGATATCTCTCTTTAAAGAAAGTCTCTGATTGTGCTACTACTCTCTTTTGGCAAACAAAGAAGAGTTCACTGGATTTTTTTTTTTTTAAACGTTGTGACGCTTATTATAATAATTAATGTGTTCATTCCTGTATGATGCAGGGACTCACAGTTAAAGATATGGAAGAGCTTCGCGATGATATCAAAATGTATCTGGATTTGGATCGGGCAACTCCAACACGTGTACAATATTGGGAGGTAAGTTCTTCTACGAATCTTATATCTTGCATTCATACGTTATAAGTGATTATGCATGATATTTTTATGCAAGATTTTCATATTGTCTCGTTTGGATGGTTAATTCTTCTTTTTACGTGCTTTTACATATATACATGTATCATGTATGCTTCATACCTCTGAATTTTCCAGGCGCTTATTGTGGTATGTGATTGGGAGTTAGCTGAAGCTCGCAAAAGGGATGCCCTGGATCGTGCTAGAGTTAGAGGGGAGGAGCCTCCTGCGGAATTGCTTGCTCAAGAGAGGGGACTACACGCTGGTGTTGAAGCTGACGTGAGAAAGCTTCTTGATGGGAAGACACACTCAGAGCTTGTAGAACTGCAGTTGGACATCGAGTCACAGCTGCGTTCTGGGTCAGCAAAAGTAGTAGAGTATTGGGAAGCGGTTCTTAAACGCCTCGATATTTACAAGGCAAAGGTATCTTTCTTGTGGATGATCTTGAGTTGTTATAATTTAAAGACAGAGGATTTGCTTTTCGCGTACTTACTGACTTGATGTTCAACAGGCTTGCTTGAAGGAAATACACGCGGAGATGCTGAGGAGACATCTACATCGCCTCGAGCAACTTTCAGAGAGTGATGAAGATGTAGAAGTTAATCATGGCTTAACACGTGTGGTGGAAGAAAACAAGGAGGAGATAAATGATGTGAAACTTTCAGATGCTGACGAAGCTTTCTCTCCAGAGCCTATTATGGAGGAAGAAATAGCTGATGTGGAAGCAGAAGAGGCGGGTTCCTTTTCCCCAGAGCTCGTGCACGGTGATGATCGTGAAGAAGCTATTGATCCCGAGGAAGACAAGAAGCTACTGGTATTCTTTGACAGTTCCTACAGTCGACTCCTGCACATGAATTATTATCAGTGATACTTGTACTGACCCAAAAATATGATTGCGGCTGTAACAGGAACTGAAACGGATGGTTGTATTGGAGAAACAGAAGAAGCGGCTAAAAGAAGCTATGGCCTCAAAACCAGCACCTGTTGAAGATAACTTGGAGCTTAAAGCAATGAAAGTAATGGGAGCAATGGAGGAAGGTGATGCTGTATTTGGCTCTAATGCGGAAGTCAACCTTGATTCTGAGGTAGTACCCCGATCGCTATTAATCTACTCTCTACCCAGCAGCTTCTCAATTTCTCGAACAAAAATACCAATATTTTTTTTTCTTATACAGGTATATTGGTGGCATGACAAGTATCGGCCAAGAAAACCGAAGTATTTCAATCGGGTTCACACGGGTTACGAGTGGAATAAGTATAACCAGACTCACTATGATCACGATAACCCTCCTCCAAAGATCGTTCAGGGGTACAAGTTTAATATATTCTACCCAGACTTGGTGGACAAGATCAAGGCTCCGATCTACACTATTGAGAAAGATGGGACAAGTGCTGAAACTTGTATGATCAGGTTCCATGCTGGTCCACCTTATGAAGACATTGTAAGTACTCAAAACCATCACCACTGTTTTTTTTAATCCGTCATCACCTCTTGTTGTCGTTGTGATAAATTTGTTTTTGTTTTTGTCAGGCGTTCCGGATTGTGAATAAAGAATGGGAGTATTCCCACAAGAAAGGTTTCAAATGCACGTTCGAGCGTGGGATTCTACATTTGTACTTCAACTTCAAAAGGCATAGGTACAGACGATAGAGTTATCGGAGTTTGGGTGGAGAAAAGAAACAGGCAGTTACAAGACTTTTGGCTGGTGTTTTATCAAAGCCTTGTTTTAAGAAATTGTTGTACGATTGTATAATTGTTATGATTTTGAGATTTCTCAGAAGTTAAATTTTTAAAGATAATATGAATAACAGTATACGACTATGTTCATAATCAAGCAGAACCGCTTAGAATCTGTGTAAACCATATTTTCATCTCCTATTTCCTAAAGTTCCGTTTTCAAATTCTAATTGTTTTTCATGTCCTATCGCTTACAAAATGCTTACAGAATGCAGAGCAAATTTTCAAATGCAAAACGTTTTCTCTAACTATTCCCTTGAATTTATCGTTTAAAGTTTTAACAATTTCATCAGGAGTTGCTGAACTCTTAGAAACAAAAGGATGTGTTTCGGTTGTGCCTTGAAGTTGCTTAGGTTGAGATCTCAACATCATAATGCTTGTAAAGAGATTCTGTTGGTAACTTAAGTAGTGGAGTAGAAGATACTATTATTTAATTAGACCTTCCATTTTTTTTTTAATCTCCTTCTGATGTCTCTTTTTCTCCAAACTCCACCCCATGACAAAAAATGATAATAATGCATTTTTATATTAATAATCAAATTTTTCCATGTATATGTTTACTGAAGCTTTTTGAAAATTAATATATAGAGAGCATAAAGAGTAGAGACAACCACTAAAATAAATGTTGATGGTCAACATCAGAAACATTTGTAATTTCTGAACAATTCCCTATATAACTAAACTAATATACAAAATAGTAAAAAAGTAGAAAAGAAAATCAGTTTTTGCCCTATATATATATAAAACTATCTAGAAACTTATTAAACTAAAAAAAACATAACAATCTCAATCCTTTATATGATCTAATCGCTTTCAACAAGCTTCAAACGATAAACCGAAATATTTTCTGTTTCTTCTTCATCCCACTTTCCTTGTTCCATTTTCTGCAAACAAAAACTTGTTCTTGTTATCTAAATTTAGGCATATTCATATCTTAATCTCCGATCCGCTTCTGTCTGATTATCACATATGCAACTCAGGTACGTATGTTGCATATCTTTACTAGTAACAATCGATTTTCGTTATAATATTAATTACAGTTAAGAAATTGTGTTATAATTTCTTTAAATTTTGTGTTTTCAATTTTCAAAATCTCAGGATTAAATTCCTTTAGAGAAAAGGGTTGCATTAAATTAAGAGGAAAAAAAAAAAAAAAGATGGATTCTGCAAGAAGTTGGTTTCACAAGTTTCAACCAAGAGAGAAGCCTAGGAAGAAAGATATGTTTTCCGGTAGCACTTACGGTGGAGGAAATGAATCAGAGCCGGCGGCGAAGCGTCCACCACTAGGAGGAGAAGGAGGAGAACAACTCTCCAATACAACCAAACAGAAAGTTGCTGCAGCCAAACAATACATTGAGAATCATTACAAGGAACAGATGAAAAATCTCAATGAGAGGAAAGAAAGGTATATATATATATTTATTTTTATACGCACATCTTTATATTAAGATTAATCTTGATGTGTTTTATCTCGAATTTTGGTAGACGAACAACCCTTGAGAAGAAGCTAGTAGATGCAGATGTATCAGAAGAAGATCAAAACAATCTTTTGAAGTTTCTTGAGAAGAAAGAAACAGAGTATATGAGACTCCAAAGGCATAAAATGGGTGTTGATGATTTCGAACTTTTAACTATGATTGGTAAAGGAGCTTTTGGAGAGGTAAATATATATACAGATCATACCATAAGACCCGAGAAAAACAAAAAACGAAAAATTGTTTACATTCATATTTGGTTGATTTAGGTTAGAATCTGTAGAGAGAAGAACACAGGCCATGTTTATGCTATGAAGAAACTCAAGAAATCAGAAATGCTTCGTCGAGGCCAGGTTTACATAATTAATGTTGGTAACATTTTGGTTTTTTCGAGTTTTTATTTATAAGTTTTGGAAACATTTTTATGTATAGGTGGAGCATGTGAGAGCAGAGAGGAATCTATTAGCAGAAGTAGATAGTAATTGTATAGTGAAGCTTTATTGTTCTTTTCAAGACGATGATTATCTTTACTTGATAATGGAGTATTTGCCGGGTGGCGATATGATGACTCTTCTGATGAGGAAAGACACTCTAAGTGAAGATGTAGCTAGATTCTATGTTGCTGAAACTGTTCTTGCCATTGAATCTATCCATAACCGCAACTATATCCACAGGTATTAATTTATATATTGTGGTTCACTATTCAGTCACTGATCGAAAAGAGAGAACCATTTTTTGAGATGTTTTGTTGTTGTTGTTGCTTCAGGGACATAAAGCCAGACAACTTGTTGCTTGATAGGATTGGACATTTGAGGTTGTCTGATTTTGGACTATGTAAGCCTTTGGACTGTAGTGTTATTGAAGGAGAAGATTTCTCGGGTAATGGAAGAGGTTTAGGGAGCGAAGAGAGCGCATCAACCGCCCCTAAACTCTCGCAGCAAGAACAGTTGCAACATTGGCAAAAGAATCGAAGAATGCTTGTATGTACCCACACTCCTCTATAATGCCTCTCTTTTTCAATCATGCTCTCTAAAATGTTCATTGATTATCGTTTTTTCGTAGGGATTCGAATGTTTCAAACGTAGATTTTTGTGTTTGAAAACAAGATTTTACAAGCAAAAAGTTCTACAATGTTTTTGTTTCTATAAAATGCAATGGCAAACGCTAGACATTTTTGTTTAATTTGAAGTTTTTTTCTTCAATAGTTGTATGGTATAACTTATACTCTTTTATTGTTGTAACACTGGGGCAGGCTTACTCAACAGTTGGTACACCAGACTACATTGCACCTGAAGTCTTGTTAAAGAAAGGATACGGCATGGAATGTGACTGGTACGTGCACAAATGTGTCCGGTTCATATATTTTATTTGTAATTAAACAATTAGGAAAAAATTTTATAATGTTTTTTATAAGTGTGGATAAAATCTCTAGGTGGTCACTTGGAGCTATAATGTACGAGATGCTTGTTGGTTATCCACCGTTTTACTCGGACGACCCAATGTCTACTTGTAGAAAGGTACATTTAAAACAAACAAAAAGAGCTAGGCCTTTTGTTTTAATGCTCTTTATGAATTAGATTTTACATGTATGTATAAAACAGATAGTGAATTGGAAAACACATTTAAAGTTCCCTGAAGAAGCAAGACTATCACAGGGAGCTAAGGATCTCATAAGTAAACTTTTGTGTAATGTTAACCAACGACTCGGTTCTAGTACTGGTGCCTCCCAAATCAAGGTATATATTTCTTCTTTAATTTTTCCCTATAGTAAAATATGTCTCTGACCAAAAAAAAAAAAAATGTTAAAAATGTCTCTGACCAAAAAAAAAAAAAGAGTAAAATATGTCTAAAAGCTGATAAGCTTTAAAGTTTTAATTAAGACTTCAATATTATACCACAAGATGAATGGATCCAATAGACAAAATGTCACATTTCATTCGCAATCGAATATCTTAATGAGCTATGATTAATGGATGTCGACGCAGGCACATCCATGGTTCAAAGGTGTAGATTGGGAAAAGATTTACCAAATGGAAGCTGCTTACATTCCTGAGGTCAAAGATGATCTAGATACTCAAAACTTCGAGAAGTTCGATGAGGTTATTATTTAATTTTTCTTATCTCTATTTCATAAGTAATCTATCAATATCCGTAATTTTTATTTTGTTGTATGTTTAGGAAAATAATCAAACTCAAGCGTCCTCCAAAACAGGGCCATGGAGAAGAGTAAGTCAAATATATATCACTATTTCATCTATATGACTCAAATTATAGTGTATGCAGTCTGGCTTAAACATTTAATAAAATTCTTTCTTTGTTTTAATAACATTCTGTCCTTGATTTTTTTTTTTTTTTTTTGGGCAGATGTTATCTTCAAAAGACATGTATTTTGTTGGCTACACATACAAAAACTTTGAAATCGTCAACGATTATCAAGTCCCTGGGATAAGTATGTATTTTACTCTTTTTGCAAAACAAAAGCTTCAATTCTATACCTTTAGAAACCAAAACTCTAAATGTTATTTGTATATAATTGAATTTCAGCTGAATTGAAGAAGAAAGAAACAAAACCAAAGAGACCATCGGTTAAATCACTATTCGGTACGTGTAATTCTTTCATGCAACCAAATCTCTACATTTTGGTTCTCCCATTTGCTTGTATTGACAATGGGGCTTTACGTGTGTGTAACAATATCACAGAGAGCGAATCGAAGTTGTCTTTGGACCCATCAGAGACAATGAGTGGTGGTTTGAACCAGTGCATCATTAACCGGAGTTACTCGGCGAATCCTACGTACCGTCAGGTGGGAGCCAGATTGAGACGTCAAGAATCCAAGTAGTTGTATATATTGATACGTACAAACCAGATAAACCGGACCTACTGAAGTATGTAAAACTGAATCGAGTTGGTAACAAATACCGAATACATATGAAGGATTTCTTTTCTTTAATTTCTTAACCGGCCAGATCTTAGATTGCAATACATTACTTACCATATTTTTTTTCTAGTGTATTGATAAAACAAAAATAATTATAATTTGTTTTTTTTTTTTTTGTAAAAGATGAATTATAATTTTTTTGAATTAATAATATAAATAACTTATGGCTATTGACTATTTGTCTTTTTTTTTTTTTCTTTTCTTCTCCATTCATTAGAACTAATTTAGAAACATATGCAAATGTGCGTATCTAATCAAATCATTATCTCTGAGATTACAATAATTTATACCGAGTAAATACAAATAAGAAAGAAAAAAAAGTATCACAACATTATTTTATGTAAAACTGAGTTCTCAATAGTCTAAATATGTAAATTTAAATTTATTTTCAGTTTTACTGCTGCTCTAATTAAATTAGCAAGTGAAACTGAACCAGACCGTCCTAGATTGAGCCAATAAAATAAATGGACCGGTAAGGGGTCATATCGACGTTTCCAGAGATTAAGATTTAGGGCTTTGACCAGAGACCGTTATCTATATAACAGCCGCATGGAGCTCTTTGCTAAGACACATCTCTTTTCCTCGCCGTTTCTTAGATTAGATGAGATTTGTGTTGTTCGGTCGAATAGGTTATTTTATAAGTGCATATGGTTTCGCAGGAGCCTCCCGGGCTAGTCTGATATAGAATTACTTGAGGAATTAAGCCCCAAAGCTCCTGCAAGATTGTATTTTTGCCGTTTGTGTTGCAGACTCGCCTTGTTCCTTAGGCTTTTCTGTGTCAAAAAAATGGCTACATCTCTTTCTTCTGCTTACATTTTGTATGTGGCTATGATTATAAACTTACCCGCGCTTCTGAGATTGTTAGGATCAGTGAAGCATATATGGTAAAAACATGGTTGAATTTCTTAATATGAGCCATCTTCTTATCGTTTCCTCAAAGTTTTGCCTTTTTTTTTGTTTTTTTTGTATTGTGGGTTTTGTTTTTGGCAGTGATGATGAAATCTAACAGCTTTACGCCAGTTCTGCTTCAGATTATTCATGATCGAAGAAGCTGTATTCATATCTGAGCCTAATTATTTTGAATCTTTTGAATCTAGTTTTGTTGAATGTCGATGAGGATTTAATCCAATTGTATGAGGTGCAGTGGAGTCGAGACCCTGTTTTACAGGGAGAACCCCTTGGCAGAAACTGCAATTTCTTTGATATCTATGGATTTTGCTGAGACTTTTCTTACAATTTGTTAATATTTTGAGTTTAAACTATACACATGCACTTGTATCTTTAGTGCTTGTAGTCTGAAAAAACTCAGATATTGTTAGTGTTCTCATCAGCTTAAGTCTCATTTCGTCCATGAGACTGGAGTTAAACAAGAACACTAAATTGTTCACTTGAAAATTTACCCGAGTTTTTTGTTTTTTTGTCGTTGTTTTTGTTTTTTCTAGACTCGGATTGTTGCCCATATATACGAGATTGCTACGGAAATGGTATAAAAACCTTACTAAGGATTTTTGTGAATTGTTATTGACTGTATCACTTGCCATTACAAGTTCTTTTAAAAGGGGGCATGGTATTGGTTCTGTGTAGTTGGTACGGATTCCTTCAGTCCCCATTAACAAGGGTCTTGAGCTAAAGTTACTACAAGCTGAAATAGCAGTTTGGTTCTCAGATTGCTTTGTGACTCACTCAGCCAACTTTTAAGATTGCCTATCCCAGAGATATCAATCCTCCCCCCAAATGTTTTTGTTGAAACCTCGCCTGGATATTTGATAATTGTTCTGCAGCTGCAGCTGTGAAGAGTCAGCGATGGAAGATGGTGACTTGTACGTTGGGCAGGTCTGAAATTCTTCACAAGAGATACGAGGGACTTGTACAAAATATAAACACCACACACTGATCTGATGATATCTTTAGCAGAATCGGTTTTCGAATCACGGCAATCAGACTATGTGATGGTGAAATCAAAGTCTTCACTATCGCTGTAGCAGAAGTAAGGATGGTCAGGATGAGGTTGGCTTCATTTGAAAATTGTATCGGTTTACCATAATCTGATATATTTACTCAATTTACGATTCTGAAATCTCAATTGGTTTGAATGAAATTTGGCTTTTACTACTTTACCAATAGAGATATCTGTGTATTCATGTTTCCTCAAGGTCATCTGATGAAAATATAACTGAATGAGGATTTGTATAAGAAAAAAGTAGTTTCAGACAATTGGTTATATCAATACAAACCAAAATAAAATCTAAATCACACGGAAACGATTATAACGAGTTTAGGCCTCCAATATTAAAAATTACTGCGAGGCCTACACACTCTTTCTAGGATTCCTATCTAACTCTTCAGAAGTGAAGTCACTTAATAGTTCGTCGATGTCCAACCACACACTATTTCTAGGACTCCTCTCTAACTCTCCAGAAGTGAAGTCGCTTAATAGTTCGTCGATGTCCAACATCACATTCTCGGCCCCTTCAAAACCATAATTGTCCAATACATTATCGTTGTTGTTGTTGTTGCTATGTACCATGAGGTGATTGTCATTGTCAGGTATCATAAAGTTGTTGTTAATCTGCATCATGTCGTTGTTCTGTATCATGAAGTTGTTGTCATTACTCGGCATCATAAAGTGGTTGTTGTTGCTCTGCATTGTGAAGTAGTTGTTGTCAATCTGCATCATGTCGTTGCTCTGCCTCATGAAGATGTTGTCATTACTCGGCATCATAAAAGGGTTGTTGTTGCTCTGCATTGTCAAGTAGTTGTTGTTAATCTGCATCATGTCCTTGTTCTGCCTCGTGAAGTAATTGTCGTTGCTCGGCATCATAAAGTGGTTGTTGTCAATCTGCATCATCCCCTCAATCACATTACCCGAAGCAGCTTCTTGTTGCTCTTGGTTCGGTAAGACCATGTTGTTTACCATCGTCAAGTTGTTGTTGTTGACGTTGCTCGGCATCATAAAGTGGTTGTCGATGCTAGGCATTGTGAAGTAGTTGTTGTCACTCTGCATCATAGAGTAGTTGTCGTCTTGTTGCTCTTGGTTCGGTAAGACCATGTTGTTTACCATAGTTAAGTTGTTGTTGTCGCTGCTCGGCATCATAAAGTGGTTGTCGTTGCTCGGCATTGTGAAGTAGTTGTTGTCACTCTGCAGCATGAAGTAGTTGTCGTCTTGTTGCTCTTGGTTCTGTAAGATGATGTTGTTGTTGCTCTGCATCGCCTGGAATCCTGAATCTTGACCTTGAAAAGCAGGAGGAAGCATCTGAAGATGGTCCCCTAGTTGTTGCTGATCGAATTCACGATGTGTCATCATCCCCTCAATCTCATTACCAGAACCAGCTTCTTGTTGGTTGTTTTCCACCCCAGGGACAGTGTCTCGCTTGGCTCGCTTCCCTTTCTTGACTTTCTCGACGTTCTCCGGATTCTTCTTCTTCTCATAGATCTTACAGAGTACCAAATCCTGAAACTCATGACCATCGTTGGGAAGTGTATACTCTTTCATGAGCCAATCAGTCTTAACATGCTGTTTATTCACTTTCTTGTTGAACTCGAAACCCTGGACGTAACCATAAACCCTGTTGTTTGCATCCACGATGGGTTCACCCTTCTTGGTGGTGCCCCTCCAATTGCCGCCTTGGCTTCCGTCTCTTCCCTTTACACTCCGTTTCACTCTCCCCACACCTAAGCGTTTCCTCTCAACAAAACAGTGGATTACGTTTTCCTTGAACACAGAATTTGGGTCCCGTTCCAGAAGCCATGGCTCGCATTCATACATCTTGATGGTTTGTATGATACTGCTCTTTTTCTTCACCACCCTGTCACGAAGGTAAGTTCTCACCAACCCCAAATCTGTTGGATTGTAATGTGTACCAGGAAAAAACATATTCATTGCCATCACTGCCACAAGATCAGACACACAGACTATGTAGACCCAGAGATTAATCTGTAAAGCTTCCAAAAGTTAAAGCAAAACAGACGGTAAAAAAAAATTAAGAAACCTCAAAAGCTTTTTATACTCAAGTGTTAAGTCGATCCGCACTAGGAAAGAAAATTTCCATATTACTCGATTTTCCTTTTTCAAATGGATCTGGTTTATATTAAAATTGAATATATATTTTGAAGATATATTAAGATTAAAAAATAAGGAAAATTGATTTTCCGTTTAGATTTATGTCAGATTTTTTAGTATTAATGCAAGGGAATCAAATTTATCTCTAAAACATTAATTTATTATTTATAAAACAGAGACCATGAAGCAAATATAATGATGTTTTTTTCCCTTATTACTACGAATCTCTTGTGAACCAAACTTCTTCGCCACACAATAGCTGATCACAAAAACGAAATCTAACTTGCACTAGACCAAAGACGTTTTGAATAATGCAGAGAAGAGTAAAGTCACTACATTTGTTTCATTGTTGATATATTCACAATCTTGCCATTGAAATGCATAGAATGTATAAATTTTTGTGTAGAACATCTTCGAGCTCAAGGCACTTCTCTTCTTTCTATCTAAGCGCGGCCAACCGCTTCTCAAGGTCATCATCCATTCCAGAACTGCACAGAAAACATCGAGGTTTAATTACGACCTTAAAAATATACAGATTTATATATCATGTAGTTTTGATTATAGTGGATACCATACCTACTAACATCCTCTGCGTCCTTCCCGCGGATTTTACCTTTTGGAGCAGATGATAACTGCAGATGGATCAAAACAGAGACAGACAATCAATCACAGAGAAGTCACGAAAAGATGGAACATTGATAAAGCAGAGAATCGATGCTTAAAACAAACCTGTGAGGCAATATCAATGCCAATTTCATCAAGAACCTAACAAATACAGTAAAAAGCTTTGTTAAAACCCTTGAGACAGTCTCCACTTTAGAATTGAATTGAAGGGTAGAGGGCGGAGAAATGTACCTGGTTAGTCAAATCCTCTGTTTCGTCTTCAGCTTCGTCGTTGTCTAAAGCATCATCTATGGAATCTGACATCATCTCAGTCTGTATACCAAATGCATTAGTCAGAATAGCTACTTGAGTGTCATGAATTTGAAGAAAAAAAGATGGATTTGAAGAACTTACAGTCATGTCCATTTGCGCAGATTGCTTTTGGAACTCTCTCATAACCTTAGCCTGTTTTGCTGGATCCATATTCTGGATATATTATAACGATCTAGTTAAATTACAGAATATGTTCTAAACGCAACGAGAAGACCCTCCGATAACTAAATACAATGAATCCCTCGAAATCAACAAACACGGGTAAATCTGATTTGTGTTGTATAGGAATCTGACCTTGCTCATAGCTGCCATTGCCTTAGTGGCACTTTGCATTCCAGCAGCAACTGAAGTATGTGCATGCATCGCCTAAACACCAAAGTGAAACATTTCCAATACTCAACTTTGCATTGTATGAAAATCTAGAACATCTTACAGAAATATTTTACAATGGAAGGAGACAAGTATTAATGACCAAACCTGTGTATGAGTAGCAATGCCTCGCATTTGAGCTCGGCTACCTTGTAATTTAGTTATTTGCTGCCTTAGGCGGATCAATTGCCTGGCAAGAGTCTTAGTTGCTGCCTTCACAAAAAGAAAAGAAGAACACATTAGCTAGATGATGCCACAGTTCCATAATTCCGGATTCCCAAAACCGAACCCTTGAAGTACCTCATTCCCTGATTTAGCGGTTCTTTTGATCTCGAGAACGAGCTTTTTCTCCTATCACACATGAAGAAAACATATATCAGAGTCTGTAAACTGGATTTTTTTTTTTTTGCTTTTATATTAATACATTAGCCACATTCATACTTCTGATTGCAGAGATGTGATCTCCTTTTCGATTCCTGAAGCAACCACAAGCGGAGTTTTTCCATCAGTTGGAAACAAATATATAAGAGCAAAACAAACTTGAGCTACATGAGACATGGTAGCTTTCAAATGAATCTGTGTCCCTCATAAGAAGAAAACAGTACCTCTTGTAGCTTGTGTCATCTCCCTTTTACTCTCCCTAAGTGCCTCTGCAATCACCAAATGAAAGACGAAACTTTCAGATTCTAAGAGTCATCATAACATCAATGTCGTTTCATCATCAAGATTCTCAATTTCACACCAAACTTAGCAAAATTAAAAACAAAACATTATAATTATGATCACGATCACGCGTGAAAAGTTACAGAAGAAAGAAGTCAACTTTTAGCGAACCCGAAAGAAACCAAAATGATCAAATTCCATTTGAGGGTAATCCGTTGGTATGGAAGAAGAAAAACTTGAAATCAAACCTCTGGGATTGGGTTTCTTGGTGAAGATGTTCATGTTTATCAATCTGTGAGGAACGATCCCGAATTTGGGAATTTGGGAATTTGGGAATTTGCTGGGTGAGAAAACGGAGACTCTGTAACCAGAGAGGTAGAGAGAGATTTGGCTTCAACGCGTCAAAGGATCGCAGCGAATAAATTCGGAGAGGTTTTTTAATTTTCTTATCGATTACGTAATTCTAATTACCGGTATGTATATTATTTTGGTTTAATTAGATGATGATGTACCGGAAATTTCTTTGTTTCTTCGAAATTAGATTTCTCATTAAGAGATTCTTTTCTTTTTTTTTTGGCTCAACATCTCATTCATTTAACCAAATATATCAAACACGGTACAATCACAATTTTTAGCCTCTGGACATTTAACCCAAAGCGATGCAATGTATCAGATCCGTACAACCTGGATCACTAGGCGGATCCAACGCTACCTCTGAAAAAAGAGATTCTTTTCATAAAGTACTGAATTCGTCTAACTCAAATAATAATCAAATAGTAGAAGTTTCTTTACTTAACGAAATTTGTTGAATATATGACTTAATTACTTTTGAATTGTCATGTAAAAGTTGCATAAATGCATAATGTACCGTAACTATTTTTAAATTCTAAGAAAAAAAAAATTAAAATTGTAAGGTAGAATTGTGGTTGACTCGTTTGGTCAAAGAAAAACTGAAAAAGAAGTGAAAAAGGGAAAAAAAAAAACAAAACGGAGGTGAGTAAATAAAAATAAAAAAATCTCCGACTCCACTCGAGTCCTTCAATTCGTAACTTTCCGGGAAAAAAATCTTCCCAGTTTCCTTCGCCTCGAACTCTCCAATCTCTATTTCTAATTATCGGAGAGCTTGCTTGATTCATTCATCTGCTAACTTCTCTCAATTCGTTGCACGAATCCTAGTATCCCCAATTTCGGGAAAAAATCGTCTGTAATTGGAAAGAAATCGTTTCTGATTTCGTAGTTTATTATTCTGATTTCTGAATGGAATTCTAAAACTAAGGTCTATCGAATCGATTGTTTTGTTTGAGTTGGTGTAAAGTGTCGTCGTCGTCGACGACTTTTCGAAGCTGGTGTTGTTGGATTTTGAATTTCTGTATTTTCGCGGCGGTTTTGTTTACTTTATAGTTACTTGTAGGGCTTTTGAACGTTTGGGAGATTCGAATTTGCTTTTGAATTCGCTCTCTTGCTCCGATTGAATCGAGGAGTTGGGTGAAGTAGGGTTTCTCGTTGCGGATTGTTCTTTGTTGGATGAAGTAGGAGATTATGGATATTGATGGAGTAGACGATGTTCGTGTTTTAGATCCTGAGCTCTTGCACCTTCCGGGTCTGTCTCCTTCTCCGCTTAAAGCAAGCTCTCATATAGCTGATGAACTTTTCTCTCAGTGGCTTTCACTCCCAGAAACAGGCAAATTGGTACTTTCTCTCTACCCTTTGCTCATGGAGAAGACTTTCATTTTCATTTATGAAAGTTGTGCAAGACCAGAGTTTGACATTCTTCTTTTATTGATTCTGTAGGTCAAGTCTCTGATTGATGATGCTAAATCTGGGTCACCAACTAACGTATCCAAGAATGCTAGCGTCAATGTTTCTGGTGGAGGTGCTTTGCCTGCTGTGTTTCTGACCAGTGGCACTCCCCCACTATCTCCACGAAGCTCATCTACTTCTTCCCCTTTCTCGAGGCAGAGGACTAGCCCTACGTCCCTCCAGTCACCTCTGAGATCAGTCAAGGAACCTAAGCGCGAACTCATTCCTCAGGTTTGTTTTCATTCCTAGCTCACATTAACATAATTGTCCTGCATTGGATCCTTTTACATATTACAGTATAATGCTTTGCGTTGCTTGGGATCATGATTTTGGTTTGGTATGTTTTTTTTTATTGCTCACTGTAACTGGGTTCAAAGAGTTTCTAAAGTAGATGCTGAGTATAAGATTTAAATGAGGCTACTAGTTTATAGGTAAAGATTTGAAGAAAAAACGCTCCTGCATTGTGACACGATGATAAGTTTACTATGGTATCAGTTTGAATCATAACAGTTTCTAGGGAAAGGGAATTTTGGTATGTATTCTTATATATTTTCATGATGATATTTTCTGTAGTTTTACTTTCAACACGGGCGTCCACCAGCAAACGAACTTAAGGAGCAATGCATATCAATGGTTGATCACTTTTTTAGTAACTATATCGACGGATTACGTGTGGATGGTGATGTTTCAACTCATCGTCTTGTTCACATTTTTTCTTTTGTGTATTAATTAAGGCAATTTATCTTAGCATTCTTGTTCCTCTTGCAGAATTCAAATCCATTACAAAAGAAGTCTGCAAGCTGCCTTCGTTTCTTTCTCCTGCTCTTTTCAGTAAGATTGATCTGAATTGCACTGGTGTAGTGACAAGGTAGCTCCTTGTATGCTATTTTTTCTTTATAATGTGTTTTTAATAGTAGTAGTTAACTGTATGTATTAGTAATAGAACTTCAGGTGCAGCTCAATTTCTTATATATTCCTCAGTCGCATTAGGATTAAAAAGTGGGTTTGTTTGCCGGGAAAATAATGTCTGCTTAATTTATTTGTTTTTTGATGCTTTTGTCGTATAACATGCATATAATTTATTTGTTGCTTGATACAGATATCTTCTAATTTGTCCATAAATTTCATTAATCAATCAAACACCTTTCTTGTTATGCATATAAGCTACTGATTATGTGCTGCTGTACTAATGTTTGCTGATTGACTGTAATTGTCCTCAGGGATGCATTTATCAAGTATTGGATTGATGGAAATATGTTGACTATGGACACAGCCTCCCAGATATACAATATACTAAGGCAGCAGGGCAACAATTACCTCAGACAGGTCTTTTGTGATTCTTCTCCTGCTTTTCTTCAGTCACGTTCTGATTTAATTTTCGACAGTTGACCTCTTTTTCTAACCAACAGAGGGAAAATTCTGATCGTTTTTTTGGATTTGGGCCATTTGGCTACAGGCAGACTTCAAACCACTTCTTGATGAGCTTCTGGCAACACATCCTGGCTTAGAATTCTTGAAGACTACAAGCGAATTTCAAGAAAGATATGGTAGGACTCATTGATTTGCTACTTATTGATGTCGTGTGTGTTAAGTATGGTGAAACCTACTGAATTTTCTTTTCTAAGCTACCTAAGACGTTCCTATAGTTTTAGGTTTTGAATCCATATATTTGATATCCTCAAACCTTATTGGTGGAACCTGAAAGTATTTTTGTTGTTGTTTTGTCTGACTACACTAATTTTTATAAATCAAATTTTCTAACTATATGGGCATTTTCCTTCATGTGAAAGCACACATCATATATCTGATTTCTTCTGTACACACAATCTCTACTGGTTATGTTAGTTAGAGGATAAATACTTGTACTAATTTAATCCTTTGTTGATTACCAGCTGAAACTGTCATCTACAGGATATTCTACTACATTAACAGATCCGGAACTGGTTGCCTTACTCTTAGAGAACTGAAGCGTGGAAATCTTATTGCTGCTATGCAACAACTTGATGAAGAGGACGACATCAATAAAATTATTAGGTGAGTTCTTTACTTCATAATTTCCCAACAAAAAATTTAATCCTATTCAGTAAAATTGTTATTCAAGAAGTATCCACAAAATGTATTACACTTTAGTGGGTTTTATTATCTATCTCTAAAACTGTGCAAAGGAAAGAGGGACATGAATATCGGCGTCAGTTGCTGAGATAGAATTTATACCTTATCTAACCATTCGTCATCATGCCATTTCTCCTAATTTTGTAGGTACTTCTCATATGAGCACTTCTATGTCATATACTGCAGATTTTGGGAACTTGATGGTGACCATGATTGCTTTATTGATAAGGAAAATCTCATCAAATATGGTAATCATGCCCTTACCTACAGGATTGTTGATAGAATATTTTCACAGGTTGGTTCCCAAAATTGTTCTTGCCTGGATCTTCTTTAAGCGAAGTTATAGTATTATGGGACGCTTTTTATTTGATCTTGATGCGTGTTGTGGCTATATTTCTCTCTTAGGTTCCTCGGAAATTTACAAGCAAAGTTGATGGAAAAATGAGTTATGAAGATTTTGTATACTTCATTCTAGCGGAGGAAGACAAGTCTTCCGAGCCTAGTCTTGAGTATTGGTACACATCTCTTCCCTTCGTGTTGATTTTGGTGTTCCTCTATGAAATTTTTCCTCCGGTATAAATTACAAGATCTTGATATTAGTACTTCAACTGAGCCAAAACCAGTAACATTATTTCTAACCATTGTATCGTACTGTATTATTCTCCCATGAGCATACATGATCTCTTGGCTCTAATATGTTGCTCATTTTTCATGAAACTAGACAATCTTGTTGAGCCCAGTTCAGATAAAGCCTGCCCATATATCCACTATGNTGGGTGTTAAAATTTTTTTTTTTTTTTTTTTTTTTTTTTGTAAGTTGGAATATTGATGCAATAGAAAATCTTCTGTGCAGGCTAAAGTGCATAGACTTGGATGGAAATGGGGTGATCACTCCAAACGAAATGCAGTTTTTCTTCGAAGAGCAGCTGCATCGCATGGAATGCATAACCCAGGAACCTGTTCTCTTCAAGGATATCCTATGTCAAATTATTGACATGATTGGACCAGAGGTAAGAGACTTTTCACAACGTTGATTTTTCCAAGCTTTTGTTTTTCTGTTGTTTATTTGACTGGATACACCATTTTGGTGAGTGACTTTTCAGAATGAGCAGTGCATTACTCTCCAGGATCTGAAAGGATCAAAACTTTCGGGAAACGTCTTCAACATACTTTTCAACCTTAATAAATTCATGGCATTTGAATCACGTGACCCCTTTCTCATTCGCCAGGTAAGTTTGGCTTTCCCGTAGAGTTTTTGTATGAGATAGAAGTTAAAATTGATGCAGTAAACAAGCATGATTCTCTTTCTTTGTTGTAGGAACGGGAGGATCCGAATTTGACAGAGTGGGATCGATTCGCTCAGAAAGAGTATGTTAGGTTGTCAATGGAGGAAGACGTTGAAGAAGTCTCGAATGGGAGTGCAGATGTTTGGGATGAACCGCTCGAACCTCCATTTTAGTGCATACTTCATGGTGGAAACTCATCATCATCAGTTCCAAAGATTGGCAATTTCATGAAATTTTTGCATTTTTGTTTTGGTTTCATATATTTTTTACGCTGGACCCTCTCATAATCTGGTTTTCGCATATATGTGCAAAGGAACAATGTACAAAAAAATAATATTAGACATTTATTTTTCTTCTTTTGATGTGTAGTTTTGAGTAGCAAAAACATTTCACTTCTAATTCGAGATTGTTCTTTTGGCAACTAGATGTGGATGATAAGATCGAATTCTTCAACATTTAAGATTTTACAACTTAAAAAGGCCTAAACAAGGCCCAAACTCATGTGCTGGGGCTTGAAGCTCAAGAAAATATTATTAGAGAAACAGAGACTGAGAAAGTGTGTTGAAGAAATGAAACTAAAGTTTTTAGAGGCTCCAAGGCTTAAGAAGATGGCACCATGAACTCAACAACAATGGTATCATCGAGATAACCACCAACCTTTTCTTTCACCAGCTCCTTGTGAGCTTCCATTTCAGCCAAATCCTTAAAGTACGCAACCGACGCAATCGAGAAGCCTTTAGCCGGAAATATGTTCAAGTTTTCTCCCATAGTAATCTGATCTGATTTCTCACTAATCATCACTTCCATGATCTCCCTTTTCGCCTCCTCGGAAACATTCTCTTTCACCTTAAGAATCGTGACCCTAGCAACCGAGCCACGAGGTTTCACCAAAGTTTCAGGGACTTGATTGGTGAACCAATCAACAGCCATGAAATCACCCCAAACCGGTGACCATTCCTCGACAGCACGAGCATGATCAGGATGCTCAACGTACGCGTTGAGATCTTCTTTGGATCTGTACCGGCCATGCAGAACGTGAGTGAAAGCTAAGGAGGAGTCAGATTTGAGCTGGTGGATAGGACTTGCGGTTAGGTGAAGCACATGATCGATGTTGGCAAGATTGTTGAGAACTTTAACCATGGAGTCGCTCTTTTCGGAGTTTACGTCGTCCTTGACCTTGAAGAGCACGATGTGCTCTAAGATCTCAGTCTCAGTGCTTGATGACATTTTTTAGTTTCTTGAGGAGAAAGAGAGGAGGAGAGTTTAGGTGAAATGAAAAATGTTTTTTGATCTTCTTGGAACTTATACAACTTTTTATAGTTTCATGACAAAATTTGTAATTCATAAGACCGACAACATCAACATGTGTCAAAAGATAGTACTTCAGATGGAGACACATGTATCAAAAAAAAAAAAAATTTGTTTAAGGGTGATCAATTCTACCTTTGTAAAATCATTAGATGGAATATCACACATGAAATCACCCACACTTTATATATCTAAACATACAAAAAAAATTCTATTAAAACAGAAAAAAATGCCATAGTTATATTTCCTTCCTCTCTTTTTTATGAAAGAAATCTTTTTTTTCAACACACTTTAAAACCATTTGATATTGTATAATTTCATTTTTTCTTTTTTTTGTAATAATTGTAGTTACACTATTTTTTTCACATTAATCATAACAACATTTTGCAAACTGCGTCTGAATTTCGGTTTTCAGGTTTATTAGATTATGAGAACATAAAATTACGATTCTATCAAACTCTAATCATAAAATTTTCTAAAATTTGCAATTCATTATTTCCTCAAGAATTCATTATAATTTTCTCAATCAATTCTTACCACAAACATTTTTTTTTAATTAAACCGAAAATCTCAGCGAATTGAACATGTTTAATCTAATAAGAGAAATTTGTGATTCTCTCAAATCCTAAAGATTTTCTAAATCATGATTGCCTCACGAATTCACTTCCCTGATACTATCTCAATCAAAATATAAATAAAGCGTTTAAAAAAAAAAAAATTGAAAACTCAGCGACTTACCAAACCCTAATATAGAAGCTTACTAAATCTGCGATTCCAATTCTCAAATCTATTCATAATATAATAGAAAGCAGATGTTCTTGGTATACTATTATCGAAAACTTCAACCGAAATCGTTTTTATACACTGCTTATTCAAAATAATCAAATCATGAAATGGGGAAAATCTTAGTTGTGTTTTCTGATTCCCTCATTTTCATTTGTCACATCTCATACAAGACTATAATTTATGTGATATTCATATATGAAAAATATCAAAACATTACTGAAACTAATAAATAGATTTTGAAATTGGTAATGCATGACTTTTTTTTTGAAAAAACTTTCAAAACTATATATATATATATATATATATAATAATAAATTAACATGTAATTTCAACTATTTAGTTTAGTATTGTTCAATATTATTATATACCAATATCTTACTTATACTTTTTGATGAAAAAAAGAAAAGAATACATTATAGAATATGTCTATTAATTCATGTTAGCAATAGCTGAAAAATTGATTCCGATTTGTTAAGTAGAATAATATGGAAAAAACAGAGTAAATTAAGTATTTTTACCATTCATTTTGTTTATTTATTTTTTCCAGGTCACAAGTCACAACAAAAATTTGAGTATAGTTTAATAGAAGGTGCAGCTCACGCGTTTGTGTGCGAAGATATTTTTATGATCAAACTTGTAATTCCGACAAGCGCGTGTTACAAACATTACACGACACAACAAACATAACCCTAAAGAGATCAAATTCCTTCGAAATGGCGTCGTTTAAGATGATGTCTTCTTCAACCTCGAGAAATTCCGATCTCTCTCGCCGCAATTCCTCCTCCGCTTCATCATCCCCTTCGATAAAATCGCACAATTTCAGATTAGATCCTCACACCGATCATCACTCGAGGAGGATAAGTTTCGATTACGATTCGAAGCCGATTGATCTTGATCGCAGTAACAGTGTTAACGGCGGAGGAAGAAAGAGCGTGGATGATGTTTGGAGAGAGATTATATCAGGAAAGAAAATCAAGGAAGAAGAAGAAGATGTAATGATGACTCTTGAGGATTTCTTAGAGAAAGCATCAGCAATGGATACAAATGGAGATTCTGATGAAATCGATGTGAAGTTTCCGCATTCGTTTGAGTATCCGATTCAGATGATTGAAGGATCAAGTAGGGGAAAGAGAGGGAGAGTGATGATGATGGAGGCAATGGATAAAGCTCAAGCTCAGAGACAGAAGAGGATGATTAAGAATCGTGAATCCGCTGCGAGGTCTAGAGAACGGAAACAAGCTTATCAAGTGGAGTTAGAGACTTTGGTGAAGAAGTTAGAGGAAGAGAATGAAGAGCTTTTGAAGGAGATTGAAGAGACGACTAAAGAGAGATATAGGAAGCTTATGGAGGTTTTGATTCCTGTTGATGAGAAACCAAAGCCATTGTCGTCATCTTCACGGTCTTTAAGCAGAAGCCACTCTTTGGAATGGTAAAGTGTTTAAGCAAAGATGTACACTTTTTGTAAATAAATAAACCTGTGAACTTGATTACCATAGTTATGATAATCTATTGTAGAGTACCTTTTATAAGCTTTTGCTGATACAGATATCTCAAATGAGACTATTAAGGAATGGTGATCCTAAAACTTCTGCTGTGTTGAGAAAATAGATGAAATGAGAAGTGTTTAAGTTAGGCAGGAGCAGAGAGTTCCTCTTCTTCTTTATTCTCTTGGCATCGTTTTAGCAGCTGAAGTTGGCGTCGTAGATGCAAAACCTGTACCATCCAAAGTAAACGAACTAAGAGAGTTTATTAGCATCATGAGGTAATCCTCAGGCTCTTTGCACTGTTTCATTCTTTTTTATTGAATCTTAAAACTAATTAACACCTTAAGAAAAACACAAATTCAAAGTGGAGTATGGGCTAGTTTTTTTGACCTCTTGTTGAAGCAAAGTTGGGAAGCTGACCATAGACACGAGCTGCTTCATTTCTTGCAAAAGTGATTGGTCTTTGATACCTGACCAAGTCTGTCGAGGTAAAGCCAGTAGAAGAACCGTGAACACATCGTTCCCGGATGGGTAAGCCTCCGCTGTTAGTTTCTCCTCACCATGACCTTGATAGAAAACAATAGGACAGAGAAACAAGAGTTATTATTGCTTAACAAGTTTTATGTATTGAACGTGGTGATCCCTAAGTTGAAGAACCAACATACCTTTGATGCACTTCTTACAAGTTTCCTGGCAACAGTACTCATCTGAATCACTTCCGGATGAGATTTCATCAACATATGGTACATTGGCTTCGTAACCCACAGAGGATAGAAACTTATCAACATGCTTGAACAGTTCAGTTTCGTGTACTTGTTTCAGCAACTCTTGCTGCAGTTGGAACAAACCAGAGAACAGCAATGAAATGGATGATGGAAGATACTCACACAAAATGAAGGAGGCGGGATAGAAACAGAAGCAAATCGACTAGAAAGAAAACCTTTAAGCTGAGCCTTGATTTCTCGTCTGAGCTGAGATTTTGATTTACATCCTCTGTTCTTCGAATCTCAGACACCCATCTGATAAATTGGTTGAAATTTGACGGAAGTGACTTGAACACAGCATGTAAGATTGCTTCAATAGTATCAACATGTTGCGAGCTTACAAGACGCGGAACATCTTCCTTCAAATACCTTGCTATGCTAACCCAGCTCTCGTCTTTACAGCTCTGAAACAGGTATCATTACACAGTCCAATAAGTCAAATTTGGAGGAGACATTCTCTGATAAGTTGAAAATTTGCATCAAATATTGTTGCATAGACAATAATGTGAAGATTCTGATTAGGTGTACCAGAGTATAGAGCAATCCTGGTTCTCTGTGGGGTCTAGAAATAAGCATGAACCTGGAAGCAGAGCCGAGTAACAAGAAACCAAATTTGATGATGAGAAACAACATTTCATGAATCAAACAAGTAAAAGCGTAAGGAGAGACTAAAATATAAATGTACCCTCTCTGTCTCCCTGTTGACTCATCAACTGTGTCCATCGCATCCCAGAGAAGTTTAAGAGGAACCCAGTGAGGAGGATACTTGAAACGAGCAACATCAAGAATCAGAGCCATATCTCTTTCAGCATTATAGCCACCAATAGGTGAAAAATGACCAGTTCCAGTCTGCAAACAGATACTTGAGAGTTCCAATCAACATGAAACCAGATGAAACAAATCAAACTTGGGAAGAATTTGAAGTCTACTGATCAACCTTAAAAGGTAACTCACCTGCTGGAATACTTGTCTATGATATGTTGAGATCAAATGGCAATCATTAGAAGTGGAACATTTCACCACGTATTTGCGGAAATCATCAATGTTACTCTGATTAGTGCGGAAAGCTTCAACTTTTGCTCCTGAACAATGAGCCAAACAAACAACTTTCCCAAATGAAATTCCCTTCTTCTTCACCACTTCGAGCGGCTCGCAACATTCCAGCATTGACTCATCAAACCACCTCCAAGGCCCTGAGCAAAACAAAAAAATTCACCAATCCACCACCAGATATGGACTTCTAAACATACACCATAAACAAAGCGAAGTCAATACCTTTCCATATTCGTCCGGGGTCAATAGAAAGAGCATTCAAAACCATTGAAAGACTAGCTAAACCACAATAAGCAGGCTCAGACTGCGTCTGGAAATAAGCAATCAGCCTGAAAAATCCTTCCATTGTACCTTTCTGAAGCGCTTCACTGAAGATTTCCTGCAACAAGATCAAAATCCAAATTCACACTCCTTTGAGTCTCTTTATTCTTCATGAACTTATATAGAATATCCATTAATACAGTCAAATCTCACACCAACAACTAAACTTGCAGAATAATGATAAATGTATTGCCCTTCAGAAGTACTAAGATCTCTAAACAGAGAACTAAACCAAAACCCCCAAAAGCATAAACCATTGGATACTACTCACCTTGCCTTCAACAGAAGCGAAATCGATCGCCGGAGGAGAAGGAAGAGACCTACGATACAAACTCTCCATAGTAAGTGCCAAAGTTTTTCTATGGAGGTTTCGCATGAAGCGCAAACTTGCGCCAAAGATTGTTTAAATGTATAGAGGAAAGAGCTTTTGTGAGCTACCAAAAATGGCAAAATAATTTCGGAATCGAATTGAGAAAGGTTTCCATATTCGCAGAGATATCTCATTTATATTGAAATGCAGAATCAATCGAGACTGCTTTCGGCTTCTCTTGCAAGGAAATTTGGAAACTTTGTGGAGACAGAGTAAGGAAAAGAGACAACGCCCCGTAAACCGCTGTTAGTGTCCGGTTATTCACCCGGTCTGGTTTGATTTCTTCTTTTTCAAAATTTTATTGACTTTGANTTTCTTTTTCAAAATTTTTTTGACTTTGACTAAAGTCATTCCCTCTTTTCCTTTTTTTTTTTTTTTTTTGTTAAAGAAAGACGTACGTAAGTTGTTAGAAAAATTTCAATTGGACAATTTTAAAGTCTATACACATGTATACAGCATGACGACAGGATAAATATTCCCAAACAAAATAAATTTAAAAGGATAGTTGACAAAATAGCTAATTTAATTATGATTTTTTTAAGGTTTCTCTGACTAAGCAACCATGTCATGCATATATATATTTAAATTAATCACACAGACACATTAAAAACTACTTAACCAAGCGTGTACACTTCTATTTAGCATCATTCATAAATACGACAAATTTTTGTAGTGATTAGATTATTTGTATGTTGTGCATAGTGCGTGAAAAGCAGGTTAATATCCTAATATATACATCTAAACGTAGTTGTTGACGATGACAAATATAATTATATATTAATAATAACTTGGAAAATTTAGTTGTACGATCCAAAAGGATTGAAAAATTTAATAGATAACCAAAAAAAATATGCAAATGATTAATAGAAACTCATATCCACGTCCGAGATATCATTTAATCATCTCAATTAATGCAACGAATTATATTACCTCTCTATAAACCTAAATTTGGAAAAAATATCAACTCATATCCACGTGTCCGAAATCATTTAATCATTTCATTAATACGACGAATTATTTTTATATGTATTATCACCTCACTATAGAACTCAAAAATTCACCGATCTCCAATTTTCCTAATTAATGACCGAACAAACAAAGCTATATATATGATACTCTTTTTCTTAGAAAAAGTTGAACTTTCTTTTTGTGTGTTCTTAGATATCACTGGAAATTGATATAATTGATCCTTCATCAGACATTGATCCACGTGATCTTCGCGATGATCTTGAAGATCCACCATTAACCGAATCCTTAGACTTCTTGCGTCGAGATCTTCTAGAACCATCTTGAGGAGTATCAGAAGATTCTTTGGACCTTCGTGAAGATTTAGGGTTCGAAGTCCCACGTCGTGATCGTTCCTTTGTTGGTGAACCTAAAGTGTTGGAACGATCTCTTGATGGTTTTGGAAGTCCCGGAGTATCACGTGACCGAGTCGAATCTGCACGTGAAATATATATTAACTAAATTTGTTTTCCAAAAAACATGCATGCATGGTCTAAAATTAATTGTGGCGTGCATGGTTTTTGTTACCACGTAACACGTATTATCTGTCTATAGTCAAATTCGTATAATACATGCTTTAAAAAAAAAAAAAAAATCAACTTTAAATTCAAAATCCTAACAAGTAAGTTACTAGACTCTAAAATCTAAATCTTAAACTCTAAAATATAAAAGTACAAATGTACAATACATAATACATTTGCTTGGTTTTGAAAAGTTCAACCTATTTTTTTCATTCAAAACTTTAATATTAAAAGATTCTAATTAACGTTAAGTAGAGTTACCTTCAAAAATGCAGGAACCAACCTCCAAAATATTTCCGAGAGGCGTTGATGAATTTCCACCCAATGGTTTTAAATCATTCATCTACATTTTTTTTTTTTAATTATTACGTCAGACATATTATTTTGAAAAAAAAAAGAAATTAAAAGCTATATAATTATGTAAGTAAAAATACCCAGGTAGGTGAATTATTTTGATTGACGGGTCCTCCATCCCAGCCAATGTGGGCAACATGCTTTACATCTGTTGGAGTTCCAATTTGCATCTCCGGCTCTTTCTCGTTTTCTGCATTATATGCAAATATTACCAAAACCAATAGGTTAAAACTTGGAATTAATACAAAAAACCATTACATGTAAATTTTGGAGAAAAGAGTGTCAAAAAGTAAGCAAAAAAAAAAAAACTCACCAAATATATGAGAAATGTACCTAAGACCCTTCAAAAGGCCCTTCATTTTGTTGTTCGACATAATGGAAATTACCAAATCAAAGAAAAAAAAAAAGAAAAAAAGAAGAAGAACACCTATTCTGTGTACGTAATATTTTCTTTTCAAAAATAAAACAGAAAAAAAGGAATCAACTCTTAATCGGAAAAAAAAAAAAAATTCCGATTAAGAGCGATTTTCGATGATTGTTCAAAGCATTTTAACAATAGTTTCTTGATCCAACAACAGAAAGTTGAATCAAAATATTAAGTTATTAAACGAAATAGGAAGAAGAGATTTTTGAGAACTAAACTAATGATTTTTTTTTTGTTTCAAGGCATTGAACTAATAACGTGGAGAGGAAAAAAACTAATCAAGTGAACGACATTTAACTGAAAGTGAATGAGGCTAATTTTATGGTTTAGTCTGTAATGCAATCTTAATTTGGTAAAACTATAACGAGAATCAGCAGTTGTTAGTAAAAAGAAAGTAATAATTAGCTAGTAATTGATAAAAATAAAATAAAATACAGCTTCATATTTAGAATATTCTGTTTAGAGACCAACCACTAGTATTAAATCATTTTTAGATTTAGAAACGATTAAACAACAAAAAAATGGAAAAATTAAAGTGAGGTTTTTTAAAAAGATACTAAAAATAACACAAAAAATATCATGAGTGCTATGACCAATATCTAATATGATTAATGGTACTCAATAGTATAATGATTCAAAGTATAAGACTTTCGATATTTCATGATTTGGAAACTACACTATAAAAAATATAATAACGTTATTTTGATTTGAACTATGATTCTCTTGATAAAAAAAAATGTAGAACCAACTCATATGTTTAATCTTTCCTTCCATGCAATAAACAAAATATACTAGTATGTTTAATCTTTCCTTCCATGCAATAAACAAAATATATAGTAGAATGTTCGATACTCTAAAAAAAATGATGTCACGACAGATTTGAACTTGTAATTATTGGGAATAAATTGTGTACAAAGAATTTGATGTAAGCCACGACGCAAGGACTAAGAGGCAACAAAGTTGGTCGATCTCGGAGAAGAAAAAACAATATAACTGATCGATCAACTGTAAAATTCTGATCAGGTTTTTTTTTTTTTTTTTTTTACAGTCAATCAGTCATGAATCATTGTGTTCCTTATTGTGAAAGTCATATGAGACATTTTTTTAATTTGTTTTTCTACTTCAAGATATATTCTTGTTTTACGTTGCTGTATAAATTAAATAACCTTTAATTAGCTGGAAATTTGCTACATCCAAAAGATTTTTCCACATGGTTCTACATTCACCAGAAAAATAAAATAAAAAATACAATTCTTGACACCTGAAACTGATTAATAAACAACAAAAATACCTAGATCATTCTCTATAGAAATACCACAAAGACAAAAAAAAATATATATATATATATATATATATATATATATATATATATATATTTCGGTGGATCTCGAAAGCATACTGTCAAACACATGTAACATATGTACAAGGTAGCATTCGTCACGTGGATCCCTTCTGTATTCCACACATGACACATATACGCATACGCATACGAATACTTACACAGAAAACATATGCACATACACATATCGTATTTTTTTTTTATTTTTTTTGGTTTCTTTATACGATGCAATACAACTATTCTTTTTCCTTCTCTATTACCCAACAGTTAAGGAACCGCCTTAGATCTTCAGGCAAAAGTCTGTAGATGATCAGACCATAAGCTTTATACATGTCTATATATAGGTGAAGAAGAAAGGAGAAACAGAGAAGATAGAAGAAAGAGAGAGTTGAAGACGATGAGTGGAAGAAGAAGCGGAGCGAAGAGAGGAAACCCTTTGTTGAGATGGAGTACGAAACAAGAAAGCTTCAGCCATGGCTTCTCACAGTCTGACCTTCAAGCTCTCTCTGCCATTTGTGAGGCTATTATGCCTCCTGTTCCTTTACAGAGCTTAGATCTTGAGATGAAGTTGAAGGTTTTACGCAACGATGCACTCTTATCTTTCTTCAAGTCTTCTTCTGCTTCTCATATTCGACCTGATGAGGTTAGTCTCCAACCTTTAATGGACATTAGAGTGATTGAAAATCTAGAATTTACTTCAAAGTCCCGAGTTAATTTATATGAAATTGAAAAACAGGTGGCAGAGGTAATGGTGACAAAGGCAATGCCACTGTCAGTTAAAGTGGTGAGGGTATTTCTGAGAATACTCACTTTCAGATTGGGGGCGTTGCTGCTTTGTGGGTTTGCAACTCTTGACAAGAAGAAATGGCCTTTTCTTCTCAAATTCTCTGATATCTCTGTGGAGAAGAGGGAGAAAGTTATTGAGAGATGGAACTCACAGTGGTATAACCCTTTAGCGAGGATCGGTTTTATGATGGTCAAAGCCGTCTTCTTGTTCTACTTCTTCACATGGGTAAGTCTTCCCATCTTCCTCTGCATAACAACCTTTTCTTTTGTTAGAGACTATGTAACATTACCAGTAGAATAGGTTAGTATGACGATAGACATAAATTGCAAACTGTAATCGTTAGGCAATTGTGATGATGATGATTATGTTGTTCTGTTCCGCGATTGGCTAGGTCCATAGGTCGTGTTCGCAGCCAGGACTTATTAGGCCCTTTCCATGACAACTCGGTTGTGATTCTAATCTCAATCATGGTTCCAACCTACAACCTTTACCAAATTTCTAACCCCAAAAGTATTAACCAATTCATATGCATAAACAGACAAATGAAGATACGGAAAACCCCGCATGGGATGCAATTGGTTATCGCGTGGACATGGGTGAAAGCCAAGGCGAGGAACACAAGAAAAGGCCTCTAGATAAAGGGATAATCGAGACTGCACAAGAAGATGCGGTGACCATCAAGCAACGTATGATCAGCAAAGGTTTAAAAGTCACACAAGACAGAGATAGCAACACTTACGAGATTGAGTGTGATGCAGTGGTGGTGGGCTCTGGCTGTGGTGGAGGAGTTGCAGCTGCAAACCTAGCAAATTCGGGCCTTAGAGTGGTAGTTCTCGAGAAAGGGAACTACTTTGTACCCCAAGACTACTCAACTCTCGAGGGTCCTTCCATGTTTGAGCTGTTTGAGTTGCATGGCTTATCGATGACTCATGATGGGAGGTTCCGCTTAATGGCAGGATCAACTGTCGGTGGTGGCTCTGTGATAAACTGGGCAGCGTGCTTGAAAACACCTGACGCTATCATTAAAGAATGGTCAGTAGATCGAGGGCTTGCAATGTTTTCCAGGGAGTACTATACGGATGCTATGGATAGAGTTCACAAGAGGCTAGGTGTGACTGAGAAAGTCCCCAGAGAAGGGTTTCAGAACCAGATTCTGCGAAAGGGGTGCGAGAACCTTGGTTTGGATGTGACGACAGTGCCAAGGAACTCATCAGAAGAACATTACTGTGGTAGTTGCTCGTTTGGATGCAAAACCGGAGACAAAAGAGGAACAGATGTGACATGGCTGGTTGATGCAGTTAACAACAATGCTGTGATCCTGACACAGTGCAAGGCTGAGAAACTGATTTTGGCGGACAATGACGCTCAGAAAAGAAGGGAGAGTGGACGAAGGAAAAAATGTTTGGGAGTTACAGCTTCTCTATCCAACCGGACCATAAAGAAGCTTAAGATCAATGCCAAAGTGACAGTTGTGGCATGCGGCTCACTTATGACGCCGGGACTGTTGACCTCAAGCGGGTTGAAGAATCCACATATTGGTCGCGGCCTGCATATCCACCCTATCCTGATGGTTTGGGGCTACTTCCCAGATAAAAGTTCAGACTTTGAAGGAGTGGCTCATGAGGGAGAGATCATGACTTCATTAAATTATGTGTTCCCAATGGACTCCACAACACCTAACATCACACTGGAGACTCCAGCAATAGGGCCAGGTACGTTTGCAGCTCTGTTCCCATGGGTCTCTGGGTCAGACATGAAGGACAAATTGGCTAAATACGCGAGAATATCTCACATTTTTGTAATGGTGAGAGATGAAGGTGTTGGAGAGATTAAGGGAGGCATTGTCAAATACAAATTAACCAAAGCGGACGAGGAGAATCTAACAATTGGGTTAAAGCAAGCACTGAGAATCCTAGTTGCAGCAGGAGCAGCTGAGGTGGGCACATATAGGAGCGATGGACAGAGACTAAAGTGTGATGATATAAAACCGGAAGATTTAGAGGCCTTTCTACATACCGTGAACGCACCACCTGGAGTTGTCTCGTTCAGCAAGCACTGGACTCATTCATTTACAGCGCACCAGATGGGATGTTGTCGTATGGGTGCCACGGAGAAAGAAGGTGCCATTGATGGATATGGAGAAAGCTGGGAGGCACAAGACTTGTATGTATCTGATGCAAGTGTTCTGCCTACAGCTCTTGGCGTCAATCCGATGATCACTATTCAGTCCACTTCTTACTGCATATCCAACAGAATCGCCAAGTTAATGGAGAAGAAGAAAGACTAAGAATAAACTCTAGCCTTATTCCTTCCAAGACAAATTCATTTCAATGAAAGCAGCTCAAAAGCAACATTGTGTTTTTGTGTACTCAATATTCACCATCATCATGTGTTCACAAATTCAACGTTTTGCCATTAAAAACAAACTCGGAGCAATTAATTACTTGTTCTAGGTGGTCATTACCAAATTTTGTCTTCTAGAAATAGATGATTCAGGATTGCAAGAGCCCAGACCCCAGGGATTACATCTTCGAATCTAAGATTCATTGACGAAGTTCAATTATTAGAGAAAACTTAACAAAATTTGACATTTTTTCTCGTGGATCTAATCAAATTTGATAAAGAACAGTCATAATCCACAAACACCATTAGGAAAGTTCAAACTTCTGATATTGAAATTATAATCCATTGACTAATTTGATATTTCTGATGTACAAGAAGACGAACATCTACCTCAACAACAAACCCTAATATTTCTCACTCAATTCTCGACGAAGACGATGAAGAAGAGAGAGAGCGAGAAGTCAGCTTTACAGAGAGGTTTTCAAAAACATCTGAAGAACAAAAAAAAAGAAAAAAAAAGAAAAAAAAAAGAGAGAGAGATGGGGAGGCTTCAGTTTTAAGGCTGTGATGCTTGCCGGAAGACAAACCAATGATTTATCTCCACGTGGATAACCGGATTACACACCGATCACAGCTTGAGAAATCGGGCAAGCTGGGCAGGATTGACGATACCGGGCAAGTGGGCCCCATCTGACCGAAGAAGATTAGCAACCTCCGCATACCTCTTCCGTTTCGGCTCACTTTCTTCAGCCGGCTCAATAATATGGCTCGGCTTTGTCTTCTTGGGCTCGACTGATTGGGCCGAGAAAGAACCGGCTTGGGCTCGAGCCAGATTCCATTGCTCTCCGAATAGTGTGCCGTTGGTGAGGAACTCGTGACTCAAGTAACCGGCTAAAATCAGTTGGTTCGAGCCGACCGGATCGGCTGCTGCGGCGGCGATAGGAGGTTTTCTTGAAATGGAATTGATCGGCGGTGGAAGAGGAACAAGATTCGACGGCGGTGGAGGAAGCTTCTTCACGGCGGTTTCCGGCGGTTTTTCGTTGATAACGCCTGAACTATCTCTTTCTTTACGCTTATCCGACGTTAAAACGCGACGTGGGGGAAGACGCATCGTTTTGGTGTTCATGGTGTTTCTCTATTGGGTGCATGCCACGTCAGCACCCAATTAAAAAAAATGTTTAAAGTATTAACTGTTCGTAAAACTGTAAAATCAAAAATATTCGGGTGAAATAAAAGGAACGAGGATTTTGAAATTTTTTATTTTATTTCGAGAGAATAGAATCGGAGCGTGGAGAGAGAGAGAGAGGGATAGAGAAGAAAAGAGAAGGAGAAAGGGATAACAGAAAGATCATGGGAATGGGTAGGTTATGACAATTTATAGGGGCTGGAGATTTCAATTACCCTTACCCTTCTATACAATTTACATAAATACCACTCAATTTGAATTGACTAGATTGCCCTTTTTTTTGCTTTACCGTTTCTTCAATTTTGGGTTACCATTAAATATAAATTGACTGAACTATCCTTTTAGTTACTCTCATAAAAAAGTACTAGGAACTATTCTTCCTAAAATGTTGAGAAAACTTTAAAAACCTTTTCCAATCACAAGATTCGGATTCCAATCCTTGGAAAATCATTCATAAGGTTATGCAATTAAGTTACTATTATTGATAAACTTGCAGTATGATTATTATTCTGGTAACTGTAATCATGTTAGTCTTGCACTAACTATGTTTTGTTATATATTAAACCATTGCAACTTTGATGCGTGTAGCACAAGATCGATAGTACAATTGATTTCCCTTATCTCCTTTTATTTTTCAGTTTTCTTTTTAAACTTTCATTTTCTGTATGTGGTCGTATGTAAATGCAGAAACACGCATAGCTAAATAGATAGTAAAATATTAGTGAGGAAGAAATTTGATTCAGGTTAGACTTTTTATTTATTTATCAGCACCAAATTCAACGATTCGATAAGTAACTAATTTAAGACAAAATTTGCGTGTTGAACACCTCGTAAATGATAATAATATCCATTTTCTTTTATTTATAGATATTGTAATTAGCTCGAGTAGAAGTTGCTATTTCGAAGAAAACCCAGGGAAAAGAGAAAGAAAAAGTTCAAAAAAAATGAAAAAGCAAATTATTTTCAAAAAAGAGAGAGAAACCATATCACATAATAATTTCTAAGATATAATAATATCAAGGCCCAACCTCAATTAATTGACAAGTAGGATGTAGTGATCATACAACATGTTATATAGAAAATTCAGATATATAAATTTTCTAAAATTTATGAAGAAATATACAAATATAATATTTAAAGTTAATTAATAAATATCAACCACAATAAATATACATTCTTATATCTTGTAGTAAATCTCAGGATTTAGATATATTTTATTAAACATTAATTATATTTTGTAAAATTTAATAATATAAAATGACTACTAAATATAAATATCCATCAAATCTCACACCATTATCACAGATAATCTCTTTTATTTGAATTCAAATTCGTATTAGCCAAGAAATCTTGTTAAAGCGATTAAACCAGAGTAAAACAGAACAGTAAGACCGACTTATTCGGTGGACAATAATTAAACTTATGAATTTGTTGGGTTTTGGATAGTTTGGAATTAAGTTTGCCACCTTTCAACCAATTGACTGAAAGAATCATTGTCAAACATGGAAAAAAAAAAAAAAAAACTTGTACACCATGCATTTCTATAATTTAATAAAGGAGGCAAATGTGGGGGAAAAAAAAAAAAATATATATATATATATATATATATATATATATATACAAAGGACTCCAATTTGAATGGGACCATAAAATTGACTAAGCATTATTTCATTATATGTAAGTATTAATCTCACATAAAGGTTCAAATCTCATGTTCAACCAAACCATCAAACTACAGTGCACTTTAACTCTTCCACCTACTGATGCTTTATCTAGTACCTCTATTCCAATTTCTTATCATTAACGTAAAACCCCATAAAAACACAACACAGTTTTGTGAAATCGAAGGAAATGGAAGCAACCCAAAAAAAAAAAAAAAAAAAACTCCCAGAATTGCTTTGTTTCCCTTCAATTAAGGAAATGACCAAATTGAAACTGTAGTTAACAAATATAATTTTCTTCTTTTTTAATATGGGTTCACTACCTAAGACATAAAATTCAAAGTAGCTGTACCCAAAATACCATATGCTCGCAAGAGAAAAAATTCACAAAAGAATACCTTTTGGTGAGAAAATTCAAGGGAAGACAAAAATGTAGGGAATGAAGATGATGGTCCTTTGCTCTAACAAATCTAAAAGGAGGAAATGAGCAAAATGTGAATTACTATGCCTATGATATAGAGAGACATAGACTGTGAGAAGAAAAGGGAAGTGATGTGACCTGAACGAGGAAGTCTATATGTACTGAAGCAGCATATTAGCAGATGTGTTCCTCAATCTACAACTTTGTCCTAAGTGAACATCCCCAAAACTATATCTGCAATAAGTTTCCAAAATAATTACAGCAACCAATTCAGTAACTACAGTTTTCAGAAGATAATAGACAAGTAAATTTGAATGGAAGAGATGAGTGAAACCTGTATTCACAGTATTCTTGCCAAGCACAGCAGGCTTTCCCATAATCCCAATAGCAATCCGCATCTCTAAGTGGCCCGCGCTTGGCTGCGACAGAAACACAATATTTGCATTTTTACAAGCAAATACAACAGAGAGCGAAGAAAGAAAATTCTTTGGTGGATTATTTTACCTTTGGTGACAAATTTGGACTTTGCACCAGGCTGAATGTCATGCCACATCTGAAGCCATAACTCCCGCATCAGAACTGGAGATCTAACAATGTTCCTGTGATTTGCTGCACATAAAGCATTAGTCAAAACCAATGCAAGATTACTTTGAGACCATCTTTTTACATATTTGTTACTCACTTTTATCAAGCTCCCAGACCGCAGTTCTCTTTCCTGGAATGCTCTCAGAGTCTTCGTAAAAGGTTATGTACTTAACCCTTGGTGTTTTTGTCATGTTTGCTATGAGGTCTGACCCATGCTCATGTTCAACATTTAGTTCCACTTGTACATCACTTCCATCGTGTTCTGGCTGTTATTTTTTTTCAAATGAGAATATAAGGATTTACAGATGAAACCAATAATGTGAATATAAAGATTTGCAGATGAAGTGTTGTTGAAATATTAAACCTTTTAGCGGAAAATTAAAAGTTACAAGACACGATGAGCCTTAATGTGGGGAACTAGACAAAAATACCTGGGGAGCCATAGTTATGTTAACTTTAGGTCCGAGCCAGTTCTTGCACCAAGAGAGTGAATGATAGGGAACCTATAAGAGATAAAGTTGATAATCAATAAAGATCTATGAACGGAGAGCACATTAAAATGTATGTAACAAGCAGTGTTCCAGAAGTAGATATTGCATTAGTCTTTGGTAGTGATCCAACAAAATTATTTGAAATACAACTTCTGAACTTACTGTCTCATCCCCAGTTATAGGTCCAGCATTCCCATCAACCACAGTCCCAGACCTGCAGATAATGCAGCATGGAGATGTGAGCTAGTCTACAGTTTCTTAAGCAAAAATATAAAGTAAAGTGGAAGAGTACTCCTAATTCAGAACTGAGTAAATTCTGTTTTGCTAGCTATATTTGATGTTAGTAGGTTTCCGTGCCTTTTTCACTTTTAGCTATGAAACGGACACTAAGCTTAAAACTACTGAAAATTGTAGTTATTTAACAAATGGATGATGCAAATGTAATAATTTGCTTGCTACCATTTCAGAAATTTACCTAGACACAAGGGATCCTTCTGTTTCGTAAATGATATCCGTGATGATCCAATTATCAGGATAAGGTTTGCCACTTGGGGCGAAGTAATATCCAACCTATCACAGCTTCATACATTTAATATCTATAGCGCTTAAAAGCATAAGTTGAAAGAAATAAGATAAGAGAATAAATAAAAAAGCTATTGTAAACAACATATAGATGCAAAATGTCATTACACGAATGCAGTATACCTCTGTCTTTAGATGAGCACCATATATGCAAAATACATTTTTAATAGGTGGTCTCTCCCAAGGAGTCAGAGGATTCATAACAGGGTTATCATGATACAACCTGCAAGATATAGTTGGCATGTTATACAGATTGAACCAAAAAAACTTAAATGACGAAGAGCCAGCCAGCCATGATTGCTAAAAAGTATTGCTTAGCACCGAAAAATGTACTAACTTCTTTAATTGGTGTAACATCCTCTTGCTATCTGGGTCATAGTCTTCAATTGCTTTGAAAAGAGTCCCATCTGCTAGTTCACGGGCTGTGAAAGACAAAAGAGTGGGGAGACCACATTCCATGCCAGTCATGTTGGTTTGAGCTGTTTCTGTAACTGACGGATACGCATCAAAGCCTAAAAACATTTTGGTACTGAGAAAACCAAACGATATATGAGAATGAAGCAGTGACGGATGCATATACCAAGTCTTACCATTCGTGGAAGGAATTTCGATGTTAATAATATTTGTCGGCCAGCCAGAATATTTCGACTGATATTCCTCGTCAGCACAGTGGTATACTTGCTTATTTTTCTTTGCAGCACCACCAGAAAAATGCGTCCAGAACGTGTTATCACCCTTGCAATTCTTTGAAAATGGCAAAAGCCACAGCGAAGAAGCATATGAATTGGACAACAATCGAGCAGTTCCCTGAAGCCTTGCCAACAAAAAACATGAGAAGCGCATGTCAACATGTCATATAATGTTCATAAAAAGAAAAATTACAGCCTATTGAATTTCAAAGATCTCAGTAATAGTGACCATCACTTTCTTCTTAACTAGAAATCTCCCACTGTGTAAAAATTAAATCTGTGTACATGTTGCAGTTCATTTCTATTAGGACAGACACAATCCACAATATGTTCTTTAATTGCTAGCCAATTTAAGATCTAACAATACCATACTCAAAGGGAAAACTCATTGAATTATGAGAACCGGTGGTTATTAATCACTTGATACTAAAAAGAAGTCAGAGGTCACCTCAGAAACAGGAAGGCCAAACGTTACACCAGAGAGAGTAGATTTTATTGCCTCAACTGAACCAAGAAGAGGAGCTCCTAAATCAACAACAAGTCAGGTATTGAGCTCAATCCAGTTCGTCTGAATATAACTCTCCAATTTAGAGGGAAAGTAAAATAGCAACTTAACAATAATTGGCTCATACCAACAGCAAAATAAGCATGGATATGCTGATCAAGCCACTCCAAGTAATGTTTTGGTGCAATTTCTAGCCTCAGCCATTCTAGAAAGTATCTGAAGACATTGTTACCCATAGAATGGGCGAAAACTATGGAAGGACCACCGCGAAGTTTTAAAGCAGTTTCAAAGGTCAACCTGCAAAAAAAAAAAGAAGACCAGCATTATTTGCTTATCATACATCCATAAAGAAAGACACTAGCCTGGTGTGGACTAACTTAAGCTTGTGAAAATAAAGGTCACGCTCTTCTAATTTGGTTGGTGACAATCTCCAATCATAAGGAACAGCGACAATTGCATTAGCCTCTATGCCAAACTCAACACACCACTTGAGCCACTCTTTCCAGACAGTAGAAAGAGGACCTGAAGATCAACCCAATGTCAGTTTACTTAATCACAAAACAAGTTAAAATTCTAAAAAACTCAAAAGAAAGCAAAAAATTCAGGACTACCTGTTATGTAACCTGGATCCAATTCTGTAATCGCTGAAAGGCCACTATCGGGGCGTGACTTACACTCAGGATGATCAGTCTGATTATATGGATCTAGCACCATGCACTTAAACCAGCAGTTAACAGCCGAAAGAAGCTGTAAACCATAACTTCAATCAGTAAATCAACTACCGAATGACATACCATTTCATTCTTAGAATACGCAGGAGATTTTCTAACTACTATCGAGCACTTTTCTCCAAGAAAAAAATGAACGAAAAATAATTTACATATATTGAAAGCAAAAGCGATGGAAAACACTCGTAGAGTCAGCCTCTGATCTCTTTGGAGAAAGATCAACAAGATTGGCGTCAATGTCGACAAATTAATGAACCAGTAAGAGTCATCTAAAATGCTTCGCTACCATATTCATCACGAAGGAACTCGATCGAAAGAACAGGGAGAGCACAAAAAGCAAAATAGTGGAACGAAAGATCACGTACCTTAGTGGTATCTAACCATACGAGGTCGAGCGGATTGAAGTCCAACGGAGAGTAAGGACAGTCAAGGATCGACCACGCTCGTAACTGCGTCGACGCAAATCCCGGAATGATTATACCCGAGAGCTTCGAGTAATCGCCGTGAAACTCAGTCTCATCTTCCACCGCTGCTCCACCACCGCAAAGCAAGAAAACGACGGCGAAGACGGTTAAAAAACCCGTTACCGATTTCAAATCATCTCCCATCGCTCGTTTGTCTCTAGCTACTACGTCTCATTTCAATTCATCGCCAGAGTCTAGGAGGAAAAGAAAAGTAAGAAAGAGAATCGTAGTAATTTTGTTGGGACTTGGGACCATGGAGGTGGAGTTGAATAGTGATTTCCCAATTATAACCCTACGTAGTGACTATCATGATATACAACAACTTCTGAGCCATCTAGAGGGTTAGTATAGGCTTTATTGGGCCTTTTTAATTTGGTTCGAGCCTTTTGATTCTGAAATTTTCGAAATATTTCAAATTTTCGTTTTAGCAAAAAAGCGGGTATTAATTGAATTAAAACATTTGTTCCCGCTAAACTAAATCATCGTCTACCCGCCTTTCTTCCCGCCATTTGATTTCCACCGTACACGTGTCCCTGAAACTCTCAAAGTAAATAGCGATCGCTCGGAGACGAAACCAGAGATTACACTTCTCTCCTCTTTCGGCTTCAAGATTTTTCGTCGTTTTAGATCTGGGTTCGTACAACAATGGCGGATTTTACCAATATGTTGATGAATCCATGGGTTCTTCATCTCCAGAAGCTCGGACTCGAACTCAAGTGCCCACTATGGTACGTCCTTCGCTTCCCTTTTCTCCTTAAAATTTCGTTTCCATTGCTTAGTTATAACAACTGACTGTGTATTTGCAGCTTGAAATTGCTTAATCGTCCTGTGCTGCTTCCTTGTGATCACGTCTTCTGCGAGTAAGATTAACTAATTCCTCTGTTACCCTTTACCAATTTGATACGTATTTAGATTTTAAATAGATTCTTATGTTATTGGAAATGATTTGGCAGTTCATGTATACATAAATCTTTGCAAGTTGAATCTGGCTGTGCTATTTGCAAATCTAAACATCCCAAAAAGGGTAAGTCAATTTAGTGTTTATATAATTATGGAATCGATTCATGTTGTATTGTATTGGAGATTTGTGTTAAGTAATCTGTAAATTACTTATTTGTAGCCCAGAGAAATCTGCCTTTCATGGATAGTGTGATAAGCATTTACAAAAGCTTGAATGCAGCTGTAAGTGTTAATCTCCCACAATTTCAGAACAATTCCACCAGCCAAAAAGACTGTGGGTTTGAAGATTCTGAGATGACTGAGAAAGATGTGATTAAGCGTGGTGGTCGTGGTAGTGATTCTTCTATTCATGATGGTTCTCCTCGTCCAACCTCAGAAGAAAGTAATCCAAGACCTACTAGGCAGCAGATGCCATTATTCGAGTTTGAATCAGAGAATAATGCTGGCAATCACGTAAGAGCATATAACGATATATCTGGTCCATTATAGTCTAATTCCTAATACTTTTTTAGCAATACATGTAACGATGTGTGTTCATCCTCTTTTTCCTATCGCAGACACCGGAAAGCCAAAGGGGAGAAGCTGCAAAATGTGTGAGTCACATCACTCCTTCTGAGCAGCTTGACAAGGCGGCAAGGAAACGAATTCTTCATGATTCCTTTAGTCATGATGAGTCTCCGCTTCCAAATTCACAAGACAGCAATCCAAAACCTAAGGTTCAGGATCCAACTGTGCAGCTGTTGATGGAGAGCCTACGCTCATATGATTTTCAGCCTGAAGCAGACAATGAACCAACTGAACATGTTAGAGCACAGAAACACGAGGTACTTTCACGTCTTGCATCATAAGTAGACAGACCATTATGATTCATCAGTCAGTTCTCTAATAATGATGCCCTCCCTTTTCATATTGACATGATAAGTAAATGGTGTACATAAGCTTTGAATAATCTTGTTTTTATTCTATCCTTGTTATTCCAGCACCTAAGATATGTGCATTTATCTCACTTGATCCCAGCAGTTACCTGAAAGGCATGCAGAACAAGCTGAGAAAAGGAACCGTTATATTAGTGGTTCTGAAGCAATCGAAAACCCTTTAAAAGTCTTCAAGAGGCAGAAGAAACTGATGCAAACAGACTTCAGTGACAACTGCACTGCAAACTCTGGTGATCAGCTAGTTGGTAAAACCTTAAAGGCATCAAATTTGACCCCACCTTCAGTTTCTGGTCAACCATCATCCCACATAACAATATGTGAATTCTGCCAATCTGACAAAGTATCTGAGGTAAAAAAGTCTTTACCATGTCCTCTACTCTTGAAACTTTGCCCTTTTTGTTTGTTGTGAAACTTTAATAAATTGACTTGATCAATTTGTGCTAGGCCACTGGAGAGATGCTGCATTACTCCAAGGGAAGACCAGTTATTGGAGATGACATCTTCCGCTCCAATGTTATCCATGTCCATAGTGCATGTATTGAATGGTATATGAAATGAATCTTCTATGCCTATCTTTGTTTCTGCAAGTCCATGAGTATAGATTTAGACAAGCGTGTTAAACCCTTATTCAGGATAAAAGTATTAAAGCAGCTGAATGAATGTTCAGGGCACCACAAATTTACTTTGAAGGTGACACAGTGAAGAACCTGAAAGAAGAATTGGCAAGGGGGATGAAAATCAAATGCACTAAATGTGATCTGAAAGGGGCTGCCTTAGGCTGCTATGTCAAGTCTTGCCGCAGGAGCTACCATGTTCCATGTGCACGAGAAAGTTCCAGATGCCGCTGGGATTATGTATGTTTTGCCAAATTCTTTACATTCAGTTTGTTTACCAAAGTTTCAATTGTAATGTGAGTCTGTTGGTTCTTACAGGATGATTTTCTTCTGCTTTGCCCGGTCCATTCTTCAGTCAAATTCCCGAATGAGAAGTCTGGATCTCGTGTACCTAAAGCCGAGGCTCTCCGAAAAAAGTATGAGTTCTTTTTCAACGTATAATGATAGACTTACAGGACAACATGTTCTTCATATGAGGCTAACTAATTATCATTGACCTTTCATTCCCTCAGAAATCATGCTGAGCTTTGTTCTCTGGAAAACACGCCAGCTATAACAAAAGACCTTGTTTTCTGTGGATCAGCACTCTCTCAGAGTGATAGGGTCAGTACTATGTTTCTCTGCTTACCATTAGACACAACCAAGACACCCTCTTGTTTGTGGACTACTTTTGCTTTGAAGTAAGCAGAACTCTTGCAAGCAAAAAGACTAATTTTCTCACTACATTGATATTCCACAGCGCCTGATGGAAAAATTAGCCGTAAAACTCAATGCAAACATATCAAGATACTGGAACCCATGTGTTACACATGTGATTGCTTCTACAGACGAGAAAGGAGCTTGCACAAGAACTTTAAAGGTTCTTATGGGCATTCTCAATGGAAAATGGATTGTCAATGCAGACTGTAAGTTGGCTTTGTTCACTCAAGAGTATTCATGCTCTTTGATTTTACCATAAGTAAATCTTTATCCTTACCTGTTTCAACTATCATTGTTTCCAGGGATGAAAGCAAGCCTTGAAGCTTCACAACCTGTTGAGGAAGAACCATTTGAGATTCGCATTGACACCCAAGGATGTCAAGATGGACCAAAAACCGCAAGACTGAGAGCAGCAGCTAATGTAAGTACAAAAATACACCAAAAGACAATTTAAAAGTGTTTTAATTAAGGTTCATCTTACCATTTACTTTATGTGTCAAGCAGAAACCAAAGCTCTTTGATGGCTTGAAATTCTACTTCTTCGGAGATTTCTATAAGGGATACAAAGAAGACCTGCAGAATCTAGTCAAAGTCGCTGGAGGAGCAATCTTAAACAGAGAAGAGGAGCTTGATGCAGAAAGCAGCAACAATGAGAATGATCAAAGACCATCATCATCATCTATTGTGGTTTACAACATCGATCCTCCACAAGGCTGTGCTTTAGGTGAAGAAGTAAACATTATTTGGCAACGAGCCAATGAAGCAGAAGCTTTATCTAGCAAAACTGGGTCCCAAGTCGTTGGTCACACATGGCTTTTGGAATCCATTGCTGGTTACAAGTTACATCCTATGATTAGCTAAGCTAATGACAGTGTTTCAGTTTCATTATATAGATGTAAGATTTGTTTTTTTCACTCAAAATCATGATTCACAAAACTTAAAATTTGTTAAACGTTACGAAGTTAATGACAAAGTTTTGTAACAAAAATGCAAATAAATGTAAAGCAACGGCTAAGTTAAAAGCTTTGATAGGGTACTGGTGGGTCAAAATTGTAACGGTCACCTACTTTTTCTTCCTAAATCATGCAATTAAAGAAATAAAAAAGAGACAACTAGTTAGATATTCCTATTTGGTTAACAAATTAGGGATCTGACCCCATCAATATATTAATTAGGTGGCATAACCCACAAGCTATACAAAAGTCAAAAATACCCTTATTATGAGTTGAAGTGTGCACATGTTGTCTGACAATCATATAGAAAAAGGTGAAAAGAGAACTTTTGACACGGATAAACGAAAAGAAAAGCATTTGTGTGAAAAATGGAAAAATAATATTACTAAAATAAAGAATGGAAGTTGGTAGAGAAAATATAAAGGAAGTTGGTAGAGAAAAATAATATCGTTAAAGTGATTGGTTGGATATGTAACAATTATCTTTTAATACTAATGTTATGGTAGCTGGTTAACATTATTGGAACCGTGTTAACAAACTTGATGTATATGAACTTAAGACTGT